>CM077155.1:25823971-26088700 GCA_039583875.1 Platanthera guangdongensis | reverse complement strand
TTGCCTTCGGGCGAAGGTACGGTCTTGCCTTTCACTCTGCTATTGCCCCCAGTTATTAAGATTAGGGCTGACTGCTGTCGCCTCTACAGGAGAGCGTGAGATCCCCCTGTGCCACCCTTCGACAAGGCTCATACTGCTGAGATCCAAACCGTGAGAGATCCGCTGGCTCTCGCGAAGTCCGCGGATCAAGCTTGCCGGGAGGAGCCGACCCTGCTTCCTTCGACCGGAGCCGGGAAGCGAAAGCCCAGGCCCCTTTGCCCCCAGCGCTCAAGAGACCCAAAATAACCGCTGTCGAGAAGGGTAAAGTCGTAGCGGTTTCGCCCTCCCGACCTCTGCTCCAGGCCGCTCCTTTGAAGAGATCTTGCAGGCCATCAGTGAGATTGTTGTTACCAAGAGTGGCGCCGAGGCACCTATCAAGAACCCCCGGCCCCCGGTGGAGTAGATGGCGAGGGAGCCGCCGCCGAGACCTCCGCTCAGTCTCCGCCTGGAGAGGTGTCGCGGGGTCACCATAATTTTGGTCTTGGCACAAAGTTCCTTGATGCGGAAAATAAACCGCTGCTTCAGTGGAACCCTGATACCAACAGGGTCTCGATCTCATCTCTTTTACCCAGCTGGGCGGAGTGAGAGGAAGTCACCAGTGAGGCCTTCTCCTTGGGCTACGACCTTTACAGCAGAGAGAAACGCCAGAATCTATGATAAAATGACCACCAGGCTCCTGGCCTACGACTCCACCCGAGCCCTGATGCGCGAGATCAAGCTTGCGCATATGTGCGCACGTTGAAGTATCACCATCGATCGCAACTTCCAAGATATGTTCAAGGAAAGGGAAGAGGCGGTTGGCTCAGGCGGCTGCCTTGAAGAAAGAGCTGGTAGATGCCAAGCAACTGCTGTCCTCGCGCCCGGCGGAAGAGGTAAGCGAGACCTTTCGCGGCATTTGCTCCCGCCACTGTGTAATAGTCCAAATTTCTGAAGCAGGAATTTTTGGGTGACACGGCCTGGGACACGGGCGTGTCCCAGGGCATGTCAGCGGACACGGCCTGCGACACGGGCGTGTCGCAGGGCGTGTCGAGGTTATGTCGACGATCGGCCTTGGTGTCGACGATTTTTCGCTCGACGATGTGTCGAGAGGAGACACACGGCCTAGGACACGGGCGTGTCCAAGGCCGTGTCGTGTGCTCGACGATCGTCGAGTGTCGAGACATGAGTGTCGAGTGTCGAGTGTCGAGAGGTTGAACACGGCCTGTGACACGGGCGTGTCACAGGGCGTGTCAAATCGGGTCGACGGACTCAGCCCGACGAAGGATTTCGACAGGGCGTGTCTTTGTGCCGTGTCTGGGCACACGGCCTGGGACACGGGAGTGTCACAGGCCGTGTGAAGTCTCGGATGATTTGGGATTTTTTTCGCCCAGGCACACGGCACAGACACGGGCGTGTCTGAAGCGTGTTGGTGACACGGCCCATGGCACGGGCGTGTTCCATGGGCGTGTCACTGGTTTGGATAAGTCGGTTGCCCACCGCTTGAGGCACACGGCCTGGGACACGGCCTGGGACACGGCCGTGTCACAGGCCGTGTTAGGTCAAATTTAGCATTTTTGGCAAGTTTCTGGCCATCCATTCCTTCAGCTGGGATCCAAGGGCTGAAGCTTCTTTCCTCTTTTTCCTAAAGGCCGAAATCTGAGAAGTTATTCTCATTTCTTCTTGGCCTTTATCTTTCTTCAAGAGAGAGAGAAAGAGAGAGAGAAAGGAGGAGGAAGAAGGGGAGGGGCTGCTGCTGGTGGTGCTGTAGGTTACCGACGAGAAATCCGAAGCCGGCGTTGCGGAGGAAACGCTCTTGCGAGCCTTTCAAGCAAGCTTTGAGGTCATGTCACCGAAGCGGTCGTCAAGGGTACCGACTTTTCTTCCTAGCCATGTGAAGGCTTCCTTTTGGCATATCATGTGATTTCCCCCACCAAGAGGTGGCTGATTTTGGGAATCTTTAGGTGGATGCTTGAATCCCCTTTGTTAGCATATAGATCCGGAAATGGAGTACGGAATAGACATGCTGTGTGAATTCCATCTGGATAGGTTGGTCTGGATTGGTGATGTTGCATATGAACCGGAGAAGACTACGTGATAACGTGTAGTTTAAGGAGTCTACGGATTATGCCTGCGAAAAGGAGTAGCAGGAAGTACTGGAGTGGTAGCCCAGGAAAAATAGCCATATGATGTTTTTGGGTCCAACGTATGAATGAGACACAGGAAGTACTGGTGTGACCATGAAAGACCCTTTGTGATGCGTGATGTCGTAGGGTGTCCACCTGTGAAGCGAGTAACAGGAAGTGCTGGCATGATAGCCAGGAAAGACCCCTGACATTTGTGTTTGTGCGGTGTCCACCTGTGGAGAGAGTCACAGGGAGTACTGGGAGGCCCAGGAAAGACCCGCTGTTGTGCTAAGAAAATGGGTATAGCGAAATACCCAGGCTTGAATGCCAAGAACAGATTGGTTGTGAGACCGACCCGCGCCTTTGATATAGCCATGAGTACATGTACTCGGAGAAGGCAAGGCGATTTGAGCAACGGGGGGGTGGAGGATCCGACCCGTGCTATGTCCGTCCGACGTGAGACCAAAAGGTGCGGTCTGCTGGAGCGCATAGCAAGAGTCTTCGGCCTGCGCGCCATGACACAATGGGGGCTACGGGCCATCCGGTGTAGGAAGACTAACTCCGGCTGCACGCCATGGAGAAAATGCTCAAGAGATTTACCGTTGGGTTGTGACCCCGATACGGTGGTGGGCAAGAGCTTTGCCAGAACACCAAGAATGTGCCCTGAGTGCACGGACCGTTGGGCCGGGTGGCGAACGGTTGTGATGGCTTGTGTGCGTAAAAGCACATTTTGATGATATATCTTGCCATACTTGTGATAGAATATGCTTGCAGGGAAGAATACCGCTGCCCCGAGAGAAGGGGTAGGGTCGCTATAATTTGGTCAGCTGAACGCTGACCGTTGCTTTTGTTTGCCACCGTTGGGTGGATGTTGTCCCTGGACAGGTGCTGGAGAGCCGAGCGGGACACATAGAGGTTGATGTAGCTGCTGTTGTTGCTGCTCCTGTTGTGAGCCCTCGAAGGCTCTATGTTATGTTGTGTGTTTCTTTTTTTTTTCGGGTGGCCGGCCTGCGCGCCAATTGTTTAGGCCACTGTTTGAAAGCCATGTAAAGGCCATAAGGCCAACTCTTTGTACTTGTTGTAAGACATCCTATATTGTATAAAATGTGGAGTTTTATGTTTGGACATTCATGAGGAGTTCCAGTTGTAGTCTAGGCTTCCGCTAGAATGATTTGTGATAGGTGCGATGCGCTACTCTGGTATCATCCTGTACCTTCACCGTCTGTTTTGTGATATATACTGTGGGGCCCCGGCCGGACCTTCTAGAATATACCATATGAATGGATGAGGTTGTTACATTTTTGGTATCAGTTGTCTTGGTCTTTCCCTCTCGAAGTCGTCACCGACTTCTTTTGTGGGGTGGCGAGCACGTGTTTGTGCAAACCAAAGTCTACGAATGAACTCCTGAATGTCCATGATAGGAATGCAAACTTGATGTGTTTAAAGAACCTGTGTGTTCTTCTTTTGTGTTGTTTGCTTGGGTACGACCGCTAATGTGTGTGTCTTGTCCACCTTTAGGTGACACGAAGTGGAGCTGGGCCGTCTGAGCCCCAGCGTTCTGATGAAAGTACAACACCAGCCGCGGTGCCTACACCTCCACCGTCTGCGGAACATGTGCATTTAGTTGCGGAGGCCTTATTTACCATGATCCAAGGCCAGCCACTTAGGCAGGAACAAGCGACTGTGCGGCCAGAATAGGTGGCGGCAAGGCCGGAACCTGTAGTGGATGTGGCTCCTCGAGCGTCTGAGAAGCAGCTAACGCGGTTTATGAGTTTCCATCCGCCTACGTTTTCGGGAGCGGGAACTCCGACGCAGGCTGAGGATTGGCTATCACGCGTCAAGCGAGTGATGACGGCGATGGAACGGCGGAGCATCAGAAAGTTACCTTAGTTACCTTCTTGCTTGAAGGAGAAGCTCGATTATGGTGGGATGAGATGGAGTTGCATCATTTGGCGGGTCGTCCGTTAACCCAAGTATCGATGGAAGAATTCTCCAGACTCTCCTAGCGAAGCACCTTCCTGCGGCTCAGCGGATAGCCATGGAAAATGAATTCCAAGGTTGACCAAGGTGATGGCAGTGTTGACACATACCTGCATGAATTTACTCGCTTGGGGCGGTATGCGGGTTCGATATTTGCTGATGAACAGAGGAAGACCAATAGGTTCTATGAAGGACTGAGGGACGAGCTGAGGTTCCTTGTGTCAAGTTCAGTGAACCAAGGTTTCCAAGCATTGGTTGACACTGCGAGCGCGCTGGAGAAGGATATGAAAAGAGTGCAAGGGAAGAGAGCTTTGGCAGTATCGCAACCGGAGTGGAAGGCTCCCCGATCGGGGAAACCATTTATAAGAAGAGATGGGGCAAGAAGTCCAAGCCTAGTGGACAAGCTCCTTCGTCCGTTGCAACGGGAGCAACGTCAGGTGCAACCTCCAAGCCAGATACTCGTATCTGCTTCAATTGTGGCCGAATGGGGCATATTTCGCGAGATTGTAGGATGCCGCCAAAGAGTGAAAAGAAGGCGGGAGCATCTTATGCGGAAAAAGGAAAGGCGGTGGTGGATTCCTCTGCCTCGCAGGCGCAACCCCGGGTGTACAATTTTGGCCTGCAAGAGGCCATCAAGCAGAGTGACGTGGTCACAGGTATGAGTTTAGTTTTGCATATGCTATTGTTTGTATGCTTTGCTTAGTACCCCTATGTTTGCGGTTTGTGTGTGTGATATGTTTGTCATAGGCTTTGTGATGATTCGGGACACGCTGGCGCGAGCACTGTTTGATACGGGTGCATCGCATTCTTTTCTGTCTAGTGAGTTTATTACGCGGCTTGGGATACCCAGTCGTGCAAAGACAGATAACGTCAGAGTGGTATTGTCGAATGGCTGTTGGATGCTTGTGGATCAAGCTTGCGATGTGGTGGTTCAGTTAGGAAGTCGGGATTTTCGTTTAACTGCATTTGTTTTGCCAATATCGGAATTCGACGTGATTTTTGGGATGGATTGGCTTGCGGAGCAGCATGCTATGATTGATTGCCAGTCCAAAGAAATCACGTTGGGCCAGAATACCGAACAGGAGACAAAGTTCGCGGGTATGCGAGGAGTGGGCGGGACGTTGATGACTGCACTCCAGGTAGTCAAGGCTGTTCGGAAGGGTGCGGAGTGTTACTTTGCACTAATTCAGGCTGTTGAGCCTAAGGCCAGTTTGTGCGAGGTTCCGATTGTGGCAGAATTTACAGATGTGTTTCCCACGGATCTCCCTGGGCTACCACCCCAGCGGGAGATTGACTTCACGATCGAGTTGGTGCCAGGTGCGAAACCTGTGGCCCGCTCGCCATATCGCGTTGCGCCAAAAGAGATGGCGGAGTTGAAGGTTCAACTACAAGAAATGCTAGAGCAAGGTTATATACGCCCAAGCATGTCACCTTGGAGCGCGCCTGTGCTTTTTGTAAAGAAGAAAGACGGTGGGTTGCGATTGTGTATCGATTATCGTGAACTGAATAAGCTGACGAGAAGAATAAGTATCCGATACCCGGATTGATGAGTTATTCGATCAGCTCGTGGGCTCGACGTCTATTCGAAGTTGGACCTGAAGTCTGGTTATTACCAATTAAGAATTCGGGAAGGTGACATTCCCAAAACCGCATTTGGAACGCGTTATGGGCACTATGAATTCACAGTCATGCCATTTGGACTGTGCAATGCGCCCTCGGTGTTTATGGTCTGATGACATCCTGGTGTACTCGAAGTCCAAAGCTGAGCATGAGATTCACTTGCGGTTGGTGTTGAACACGTTGAGGCAAAATCAGCTCTATGCCAAGTTCTCGAAGTGCGAGTTTTGGCTATCGTCAGTGGCATTTTTGGGCCATGTGGTGAGTGGAGCGGGCATTGCAGTGGATCCAGCGAAGATAAGGGCCATACAGGAGTGGCCAATGTTGTCTCCGTGGCCGAGGTCAGAAGTTTCCTTGGACTTGCGGGCTACTATAGAAGATTTGTGGAAAACTTCTCGCGGATCGCTTTGCCGCTCACCACATTGACGCGAAAAGATCAGAAGTTGTTTGGACGCCAGAGTGCGCACGAGCTTTTGAAGAGATGAAGATTCGGTTGACCACGGCGCCGGTGTTGTCTTCGCCCATGGAACCGATGGATTTGTAATTTATAGTGATGCCTCAGGGAGCGGCTTAGGCTGCGTTCTTCTGCAAAATGGAAAGGTGATTGCTTATGGCTCACGCCAGCTGAAGGTGCACGAACGAAATTATCCCGTCCATGATTTGGAACTAGCGGCGGTGATTTTTGCACTCAAGTTGTGCGACACTACCTTTATGGTGTGAAGGTGGAGATCTATACCGATCATAAGAGCCTAAAGTATCTTTTGGAGCAGAAAGACTTGCACATGCGACAACGAAGGTGGTTGGAGTTCCTTGGGGACTACACGTTCGAGATTCACTATACGCCCGGGAAGGGGAATGTTGTCGCGGATGCGTTGAGTCGGAGGGTTCCGGCTAGAGCGAATTGGTTACAAAAGCATGATGAACGTCGTATCCAGGAGTTGGAAGCATTAGAGATCTATTGTGTTGATAAGAATTCCACTGCCACTGCATGTTTGAACTGGATCGAGGTGCAATGTGACTTGCGGACCGAGTTCGACGGGCAACAGAGTTGGATGAAAATCTCTTACGCTATGTGAATGAAGGGCCAGAGGGCAAATTCACCTGGATTGACGGTCTTTTGCGAAAAGAGGACCGTTTGTGCGTCCCAAATGTGGGGAAACTGAGGGAAGAATTGATGTATGAAGCACATTTTACCAAGTATTCCATGCACCCCGGGAGCACAAAGATGTTCAACGATATGAAGAAAGCTATCTGGTGGCCAGTGCTCAAGAAAGATGTTGCCCTTTATGTCTCTAAATGCAAAACATGTGCGTTGGTGAAGGCGGAATGCCAAAAGCCGGGCGGTTATTTGAAGTCATTGCCAATCCTAGAGTGGAAATTTGATGATATTTCCATGGATTTTGTGCACGGGTTGCCAAGATCGCAGCGAGGAAATGATTCCATTTGGGTGATTGTGGACCGGCTACTTAAGTGGCACATTTTCTCCCGAACAAGCGGGATGATTCAGTTGAAAGTTTTGCAAAGTTATATGTTGACCAGATTGTACGGCTTCACGGTGTTCCTCGGAGCATCGTCAGTGATCGAGATGGGCGATTCACGGCAAATGATTGGTGGCTAGTTCACCGACTGTTGGGCACGAAGTTGACTTTCAGTACGGCCTTTCATCCCCAAACGGATGGCCAAACTGAACGTACCAACAGAACAATGAGGACATGCTCCGAATGTGCGCCCTTTACTTCGGAAAGAGATGGGAAGATCATCTCTATATGGTAGAGTTTGCATATAATAACAGCTACCAGACGAGCATTGGGATGGCACCATATGAAGCTCTATATGGAAGGAAGTGTCGTACTCCCTTGGCTTGGGTAGAAGCGGGCGAAGCTCGAGTTTTTTAAACCAAAGAGGTTGATGAGCAAACTCAACCATCCGACTATTCGAGAGAGATTGCTTATTGCTCAAGATCGACAAGCGAAGTACTACAACGCCAAGCACCGGAACGTGGAATTTGCGGTTGGCGATTGGGTCTACTTGAAGATCAAGCCATTCAAAGGTGTCTCCAGGATTCGACGATTGACAAAGTTGAGTCCAAGATATTTGGGTCCTTTTGAAGTGGTTGAGCGAGTTGGCGAAGCGGCCTATCGGCTAGCTCTCTCGGCAGACTTGGGTGGATTACATGATGTTTCACATCTCGGTGCTTCGGAAGGCCGTGAAAGATCCAGCTCAAGTGATTGCGGATGATCGTGTGCCGGTGGAGTATGGGCTAACAACGAGAGTTAGACCCATTCAGATCGAATATCGAGCCGAGAAACAGTTGCGGAACAAGACGGTCGGCATGGTGAAAGTCCGATGGGACAACTGCGGCCGTGAAGAACTGACATGGGAGCGAGAGCAAACCATGCGAGAAGAGTTCCCTGAGCTGTTTTTGTAATATGAAGAGAAAATGTTGTAACATAAACTTTTGTATGTTGTAACATATTTCTTGCTGGTTACTGTTACCTTTCTGTATCTGAATTTCGAGGACGAAATTTCTTGTAGGAGGGGAGGATTGTAACAGTCCAAATTTCTGAAGCAGGAATTTTTGGGTGACACGGCCTGGGACACGGGCGTGTCCCAGGGCGTGTCAGCGGACACGGCCTGCGACATGGGCGTGTCGCAGGGCGTGTCGAGGTTGTGTCGACGATCGGCTTGGTGTCGACGATTTTTCGCTCGACGATGTGTCGAGAGGAGACACACGGCCCAGGACACGGGCGTGTCCAAGGCCGTGTCGTGTGCTCGACGATCGTCGAATGTCGAGACATGAGTGTCGAGTGTCGAGTGTCGAGAGGTTGAACACGGCCTATGACACGGGCGTGTCACAGGGCGTGTCAAATCGGGTCGACGGACTCAGCCCGACGAAAGATTTCGACAGGGCGTGTCTTTGTGCCGTGTCTGGGCACACGGCCTGGGACACGGGCGTGTCACAGGCCGTGTGAAGTCTCGGGATGATTTGGGATTTTTTTCGCCCAGGCACACGGCCACAGACACGGGCGTGTCTGAAGGCGTGTTGGTGACACGGCCCATGACACGGACATGTTCCATGGGCGTGTCACTGGTTTGGATAAGTCGGTTTCCCACCGCTTGAGGCACACGGCCGTGTCACAGGCCGTGTCAGGTCAAATTTAGCATTTTTGGCAAGTTTCTGGCCGTCCATTCCTTCAGCTGGGATCCAAGGGCTGAAGCTTCTTTCCTCTTTTTCCTAAAGGCCGAAATCTGAGAAGTTATTCTCATTTCTTCTTGGCCTTTATATTTCTTCAAGAGAGAGAGAAAGAGAGAGAGAGAAAGGAGGAGGAAGAAGGGGAAGGGCTGCTGCTGGTGGTGCTGTAGGTTACCGACGAGAAATCCGAAGCCGGCGTTGCGGAGGAAACGCTCTTGCGAGCCTTTCAAGCAAGCTTTGAGGTCATGGCGCCGAAGCGGTCGTTAAGGGTAACGACTTTTCTTCCTAGCCATGTGAAGGCTTCCTTTTGGCATATGTTGTGATTTCCTCCACCAAGAGGTGGCTGATTTTGGGAATCTTTAGGTGGATGCTTGAATCCCCTTTGTTAGCATATAGATCCAGAAATGGAGTACGGAATAGGCATGCTGTGTGAATCCCATCTGGACAGGTTGGTCTGGATTGGTGATGTTGCATACGAACAGGAGAAGACTTCGTGATAACGTATAGTTTAAGGAGTCTACGGGTTATGCCTGCGAAAAGGAGTAGCAGGAAGTACTGGAGTGGTAGCCCAGGAAAAATAGCCATATGATGTTTTTGGGTCCAACCTGTGAATGAGGCACCGGAAGTACTGGTGTGACCAGGAAAGGCCCTTTGTGATGCGTGATGTCGTAGGGTGTCCACCTGTGAAGAGTACTAGAATGATAGCCAGGAAAGACCCCTGACATTTGTGTTTGTGCGGTGTCCACCTGTGGAGAGAGTCACAGGGAGTACTGGGAGGCCCAGGAAAGACCTACTGTTGTGCTAAGAAAATGGGTATAGCGAAATACCCAGGCTTGAATGCCAAGAACAGGATTGGTGAGACCGACCCGCGCCTTTGATATAGCCATGAGTACGCTGTACTCGGAGAAGGCAAGGCGATTTGAGCAATGGGGGGGTGGAGGATCCGACCTGCGCTATGTCCGTCCGACGTGAGACCAAAAGGTGCGGTCTGTTGGAGCGCATAGCAAGAGTCTTCGGCCTACGAGCCATGACACAATGGGGGGCTACGGGCCATCCCAGTGTAGGAGGACTAACTCCGGCTGCACGCCATGGAGAAAATGCTCAAGAGATTTACCGTTGGGTTGTGACCCCGATACGGTGGTGGGCAAGAGCTTTGCCAGAACACCAAGAATGTGCCCTGAGTGCACGGACCGTTGGGCCGGGTGGCGAACGGTTGTGATGGCTTGTGTGCATAAAAGCACATTTTGATGATATATCTTGCCATACTTGTGATAGAATATGCTTGCACGGAAGAATACCGCTGCCCCGAGAGAAGGAGTAGGGTCGTTATAATTTGGTCAGCTGAACGCTGACCGTTTCTTTTGTTTGCCACCGTTGGGTGGATTGTCCCTGGACAGGTGCTGGAGAGCTGAGCGGGACACATAGAGGTTGATGTAGCTGCTCTTGTTGCTGCTCCTGTTGTGAGCCCTCGAAGGCTCTATGTTATGTTGTGTGTTTTCTTTTTGGGTGGCCGGCCTGCGCGCCAATTGTTTTAGGCCACTGTTTGAAAGCCATGTAAAGGCCATAAGGCCAACTCTTTGTACTTGTTGTAAGACATTCCTATATTGTATAAAATGTGGAGTTTTATGTTTGGACATTCATGAGGAGTTCCAGTTGTAGTCTAGGCTTCCGCTAGAATGATTTGTGATAGGTGCGATGCGCTACTCTGGTATCATCCTGTACCTTCACCGTCTGTTTTGTGATATATACTGTGGGGCCCCGGCCGGACCTTCTAGAATATACCATATGAACGGATGGGGTTGTTACACACTGTAGATTTCAACATTTTTTCCCCTCATGCTAACCTCTCGCTATGCAGGATTCTGCTCAGGCCATGGCGCTTCGCGCGGAGCTAGCCCAGATGCGATACGAGAACGTCCTGCTGAGGGACCAGCTCTGGCATATGGAGGCGAGTGCGGTTCCTCCTCCTCCTCCACTGGACGAAAGGTTGAGGAGCCGCCACTATTCAATATATGACATCGACAAGCTCCTTCAGGCCAATGCTCAAGCGACAGTCAAGGTGACCCTGGAGACGCTGCGAGACGTAGGTTGCTTGGATGGGAGAGGGAAGCCCATCACTGCTCGCCAGCTCGTCCCTTTGGCTCTTCGAGCCCGTCCCGAAGCCCCCAGGCGCGCACGATTCCCCGCCTTCGGATGTCCCGAAATCCCCTGCCGTGGGTGGCGAGACATCCGGGGAGGGCTCAGGTGAGAGCTCTCGCGGGAGTTCAAGCAAGATCTCGGAGGGGTACATCACGTCTCCCTGAAGCCCCCCCTCTCTTTTTTCTTTTGGTTGTAATGAGCGAGATGCTCTAAACTTGTAATTACATTGAGTAAATACATTGTAAATATTCTGTAAACGTTTGTATGTCCTCTTTTTTTTATTGTAAATGTTTTTTAGATACAACTGTTGAGGCTGAATGATTCTCAAGCATGCTTCCGCCGAGGCCCTTGGCCCCCCGAGGGTAGTCTCACTTAGTGATGGATAGGCGGGAACCTGCCGAGAGATCCCAGGGCATAGACGTCTCGTTTCCACGCTCTGCCGAGAACCGTCTATCGGGAACATTGCTCGTAGGCCATTTAAGGCGAGACCATCCCTCTTTACCTTGTGCGAACTGTTCGAGGCTTTCGCCTAGCTCTTCCCACTGTCTGACCAAGGATCCTGTCAAGAGCCTTTCCGTCGGGAACTTCCTTTTGTCAAGATCTCCTTGGCAGAGACCTCCTGGCCGAGACCTCCCCTGGCCGAGACCTATCCATGCCGAGACCTTTCGTTCCATGTTCCGGGTGCGTTTCTTGTCCCGCTCAGAACATCCGAGTCAAAGTGTCTCCTAGGATCAAAAAATTCCCTCCCACAGGTGAGCCTTCGGGCCTGCCAGCTAACGAGAGCCTGTGCAGCGGGTCTACCTGAGGTCGAGCCGAGCTCGGGGTGTCGATGAAGTTTCCACAACTAGACCTATCCCCTACAGGCGAACCTTCGGACCTGCCAGATAGATGAGAGCCTGCGCAGCTGGTCTACCTGGGGCCGAGCCGAGCTTGGGGTGCCGATGAAGTCTCCACTAACCAGACCTATCCCCTACAGGCGAGCCTTCGGACCTGCCAGCTAGATAAGAGCCTTCTTAGCGGGTCTACCTGGAGCCGAGCCGAGCTTGGGGTGCCGATTAAGTTTCCACTAACCAGACCTATCCCCCACAGGCATGCCTTCAGACCTGCCAGCTAGATGAGAGCCTGCGCAGCGGGTGTACCCGGGGCCGAGCCGACATCGGGTTGCCGATGAAGTTAACCTGACCTATCCCCTACAGGCGAGCCTTCGGACCTGCCAGCTATATGAGAGCATGCGCAGCGGGTCTACCTAGGGCCGAGCTGAGCTCGAGGTGCCGATGAAGTTTCCACTAACCAGGCCTATCCCCCACAGGCAAGCCTTCGGACCTGCCAGCTAGATGAGAGCCTGCGCAGTGGGTCTACCTGGGACCGAGCCGATCTCGGGGTACCGATGAAGTTTCCACTAACTAGACCTATCCCCCACAGGCAAGCCTTCGGACCTGCCAGCTAGATGAGAGCCCGCACAGCAGGTCTATTGGAGTTACCATGATGATCTGGAAGTGATCAAACATGTAATCTCACTGCCAACGCGATATGAGCCTGCAGGGTCGCACATAAGAGATGTGGAGAAGTTGGATAATTGACTGTGTTGGTAAAGGTTGCCAATCACCGACCTGAATGGGGTTGTGGGCAAAGTGTTGCCTTGAAGGATCGTCGGGTTGGGCAAATGTTGCCTTGGAGGGCTGGTAAGATTCTCGTCCGAGGGTCGATAGCATTCGTCGCGAATCGTCTTTCTGATTCCCGCCGATCGACGAGAATCAACTCTTTGATTCTCGCCGATCGACGAGAATCGTCGAGAATCAATATGTTGATTCTCGACGATCGACGACTTCGACATGTATCGTCGACCGCGGCTCGACGGTCGACAAGATTCGACGTGTATCGTCAAGTGAAGCTCGACGATCGGCGAGAATCGTCGAGTATTATACTCTGATTCTCGCCGATCCATGATGATGCTCGCCGATCGATTCTCGCCGATTCTCGCCGATTCTCGCCGATTGATACTCGCCGATTCTGAACCTTATTCTTGGGTGGTCTGCGGATAGCGATAAGCCTAGGTTTATTTATACCTTTGGTATAAATACCACACTTAGGGTTTTCGGGTACGGGCTGGATTTTCTCCTGCAGCGAATCGAACCCGACGGAAGAGTTCCGCTCGTTCGCTCAGCCGATCCCGATTCCCGCCGCCGAAAGAGTTCCGCCGCCGTGTTCGCTCCGTTGACCTCCTCTTCTCCGGCGACTGTCGCTGGTGCTGCTCTTCCTGGCGCGGACCTAGCAGTCCGTGGATTAGCAGAGGTGCGGTCTTCTCCTTCCCGATAATCCGTGCGACGGATAGATCGGCGTTCTCCCGCTCGTGTGGACTTCTGCAGAAACGTGGACATTATTCCACGTAGAACTCGCCGCTAGCAGGAAGAAGAAATTTGGAGCATCTCCGTTGAGTTGTGACTCAACGCCACCGAGGTAATTTTTGCCTAGTTTTTGCTAACTTCTTGATTCAACGTTCATAGCCCGATCCACATCTCTTTGGGTTTTTCTTGATGTTTATTTTTCCGCTGCGTGCACAAGCATTGTGCCATCCTCATAGAGAAACCCAACAGTGGTATCGGAGCCAGGTTTCGGCCATGATCGTTGTATTGGAAGTTTGTTATTCCAGTGCGTGTAAACCTAGGGATTTAGAAGTGTTCTAAATGTCTAGATTTAGTCTTGGTTCCCTGCCAAGAACGTCTGGAATTGCGTGGGAATTTCTAAGTGTTAGAAATTGTTGTCTCCTTAGCAGTAACCATCCCTCGAGTATGTTTTGGATTGTGAATCCAACATAGAGAGATGAGCTTGTCTACTGCTTTAAGTTGAGTTGTCTTCGCCTTTGTCCAATGCATGTAAATCTGAGGATTTGGACATTTCCGGATGTTCAGATTTAGCCCTTTCTTCTATCAATTGTTGATGGTGTTAGGATGTGCACATAAGGGATGCATGTGGTTTAGAATTGTTTTTCTTTGGATGTGCACAATGATCAAATGTTGATCATGGTTAATTGTTAACCTATAATTGAAAATCCATTCACCTAATATTAAGTGTTCGGATGCCTTCCGATGGATGACACTCTTCCTGCCTCGATCGATGAAGTGTGGGCTTGCCAAAGCAAGGTGCATTAATCTATCTTGGTAAGGGTGCGAGCGGATAATTGTAATATCCCACTGTCGACATCGGGTCATACTTAACTAGGTGACCTCAAAGGTTGAGTGCCTAGAGGCATAGGGTTGGCATGCACCATATGATGGATGCGAATAAGGAGTTATTCACCAACCATACAAGAATTGCATGAGGATGCAATTGGCAAGCGTTGCCTACCTAAATAACCGCATCGTGAGAGGAACGCCAAAGCGAACTCATAGTGTTGGTGAAATACGGATCTTGTCCACTAAGAGAGTAGCTCGCATGAACTCTCCGAATTGTTAGTGAGGGCTATCATTTCGAATAAAATAGTGGGAGTATTTTTAATTGAAGTCCAAATTAAAATAAATTGTATTTGGAATTTTGGTACTGATTTTATTCTGCATAAATTCTTGTAGAATTCCATGGCAAGTGTGTCACACTCCACGTTGTCTCTGAGATCCATCCTTGAGAAGGATAAGCTCAGTGGGACAAATTACATGGACTGGTACAGGAATCTGAGAATTGTTCTCAGGCAAGAGCGAAAGCTCTATGTCTTGGAAGAAGAAGCCCCCGAGGTGCCGACCGGGAACTCTTCCCGTGCTGAGAAAGATACTTATAAGAAGTATACTAACGATGCTTTAGATGTCGAATGCCTTATGCTTGCCACTATGAACTCTGAGCTTCAGAAGCAACATGAGAACATGGGGTGCAAGGAGATTGACGAGCATCTCAAGAAAATGTTTTAAGGGCAGGCTCGTCAAGAGAGGTTCGACATCACTAAAGCGTTGTTTCAGTGCAAGATGGGAGTTCGAGACTCAGTAGGGACTCACGTACTCAAGATGATTGGGTATATAGAGATCCTTGAAAGGCTGGGTTTTCCTCTTGGTCAAGAGTTGGCCACGGATCTGATCCTGCAATCGTTGCCGGACAGTTATGAGCAGTTTATCTTGAACTATAACATGAATGAGATAGACAAGACACTGCCCGAACTCCTAGGCATGTTGAGAACTGCCGAAATCAACATGAAGAAGGCCAAGCCTGCCAGCCCCATACTGATGGTGCATAAGGGCAAGGGCAAGGCCAAGGGTTCTAAGAAGACGAAGGTAGGACCTAAGTCATTTCTTGAGCCCAAGTCTTCTACACTGATGAAAAAGAAAAGCACGGTGAAGGAAGGGAAATGCCACCACTGTGGCAAGGCTGGTCATTGGAGGAGGAACTGTCCTTCGTACATTGAGGGTCTGCAGAAATTGAGGGGAGGTATGACTTCCGCTTCAAATGTTTACGTTATAGAGATAAACCTTTCTGCTCCTTCATCTTGGGTATTGGATACCGGATGTGGTTCTCACATTTGTACAAATGTGCAGGAACTGGGAAGGAGAAGATTGCTGAGTAAAGGGGAGGTGGACCTCCGCGTTGGCAATGGAGCAAGAGTTGCTGCTGTACCCGTAGGGGTTTATCGTCTTTATTTGCCCAGTGGGCTTGTAATAGAACTTGATAATTATTATTTCGTTCCGGCCATAACTAGAAACATTATATCTATTTCATGTTTGGACATGATTGGATTTTCTTTTATAATTAAGAACAATTGTTGTTCTATATTTAAGAATGATGTTTGTTATGTTGTAGCCCAATTATTTAATGGTCTTTATGTTTTGAACTTGGACCATCTGATCTGTAATGTAGAAAACAATAAAAGACTAAGAACAAATGACTCAAACCCTACGTATCTCTGGCATTGTCGTTTGGGCCATATCAACGAGAAGCGCATATCCAAGCTCCATAGAGATGGACTTTTGGACTCATTTGATTATGAATCATTTGAGCGATGCGAGTCTTGTTTGTTAGGCAAGATGACTAAAGCTCCTTTCACTGGTTATACTGAGAGGGCTGAGGATCTCTTGGGTGTTGTACATAGTGATGTATGCAGACCCATGAGTTCCATGGCTAGAGGTGGGTATTTCTACTTTGTTACATTTACTGATGATTTCAGTAGATACGGATATGTGTATCTTATGAAGTGCAAATCCGAGACCTTTGAAAAGTTCAAAGAGTTGAAGAATGAAGTAGAAAACCAGTTGGGTAAAAGGGTTAAAGCACTCCGATCTGATCGAGGTGGCGAATACCTGAGTCATGAGTTCCGTGATCATCTGAAAGAGTGTGGTATTGTATCACAGCTCACTCCACCTAGAACACCATAACATAATGGTGTGTCTGAGAGGAGAAATCGTACTCTGTTAGACATGGTACGTTCGATGATGAGTCATGCAGACTTGCCTGTTTCCTTTTGGGGTTTTGCTTTAGAGACTGCTGCAATGACATTGAATCGCGCTCCAACTAAAACGGTTCTGAAGACACCATATGAGATATGGACCGGGAAGCATCCTAGTATGTCGTTCATTAAAATTTGGGGCTATGAGGCATACGTGAGACGTCAAATGCCTGACAAGCTGGAACCCAAATCGGATAAATGTTATCTGGTTGGATATCCTAAGGAAATGAAAGGGTATTACTTTTACCTACCGTCTGAGGGCAGAGTGTTTGTCGTAAGGACTGGTGTCTTCTTAGAGAAAGAGTTCTTATCAAGAAAGACTGAAAAGGTAGAGCTTGAAGAAGTTCAAGAACCACATGTAGTGAATGAACCGGAATTGGATTCTGAGACAGGACTACAAGATGTTGTAGCTAGAGAACATGCTCAGGGAACACAAGTCCTACGTAGATTTGGTAGACCGAGGTTTGAGCCTGAGAGATATGGATTTCTCGTGTCTCAAATAGGTAATGTGTTGCTTATGGATCATGATGATGAGCCAGCAACCTACCAAGAGGCTATGAATGGACCGGACTCCGACAAATGGCTTGAGGCTATGAAATCCGAAATGGACTCCATGCATGCAAACCAAGTTTGGAACTTGGTGGAACCACCTGAAGGGGTACGACCCATAGGGTGCAAGTGGGTCTTCAAGAAGAAGACCGACATGGATGGGAATGTACAGACATTCAAAGGGCGACTGGTGGCTAAGAGTTTCAAGCAAATTCATGGTATTGACTATGATGAGACTTTTTCCCCTGTTGCCATGGTAAAGTCCATTAGGATATTGCTTGCTATTGCTGCGTATTATGACTACGAGATCTGGCAGATGGATGTCAAAACGGCTTTCCTTAATGGAAACCTCCTTGAGGAAGTGTACATGACACAACCCGAGGGTTTTGTATCCCTAGATGAAGCCACTAAAATATGCAAGCTGAATAAGTCCATTTATGGACTAAAACAGGCCTCTCGAAGTTGGAATCTTCGTTTTGATGAGAAAATCAAAGAGTTTGGTTTCATAAAGAATGAAGACGAGCCTTGTGTTTACAAGTGAATCAGTGGGAGCATTGTTGTCTTCCTGATATTGTATGTAGATGACATACTGTTGATTGGGAATGACATTCCTACCCTGAAAGTTGTTAAGAACAACCTAGGGAACTGCTTTTCAATGAAGGATTTGGGTGAAGCGACTTATATACTCGGTATTAAGATCTATAGAGATAGATCGAAGAAGTTGCTGGGTTTGACCCAGAGTACGTACATCGAAAAGGTGTTGAAGCGGTTCAACATGCTTGAGTCCAAGAAAGGATTTTTGCCCATGTCTCATGGTGTGAATCTCTCTAAGGACCAGTGTCCAAAGTCTTGTGAAGATAAGGACCGCATGAAGTTGATTCCATATGCTTCGGCAATTGGATCAATCATGTACGCGATGTTATGTACTCGACCCGATGTCTCCTTTGCTTTGAGCATGACTAGCAGGTATCAGTCTGACCCCGGTGAGTGTCACTGGATTGCAGTCAAGAATATCCTGAAGTACTTAAGAAGGACTAAGGATGTGTTCTTGGTGTATGGTGGAGAGGAAGAGCTCGTTGTAAGTGGTTACACAGATGCTAGCTTCCAAACTGATAGAGACGACTCCAAGTCTCAGTCAGGTTTTGTATTTTGCCTGAATGGAGGAGCTGTGAGCTGGAAGAGTTCCAAGCAAGAGACAGTTGCTGATTCTACAACAGAGGCCGAGTATATCGCAGCAGCTAATGCGGCGAAGGAGGCTGTATGGATTAGGAAATTCATCGGCGAGCTTGATGTAGTTCCTAGCATTGTTGGTCCCGTAGTTCTCTACTGTGATAACAATGGTGCAATTACACAATCTAAGGAACCTAGATCCCATCAGCGCTCCAAGCACATACTCCGGCGGTTTCATCTTATTCGTGAGATTGTCGAATGAGGAGATGTAAACATTTGCAGAGTGCCGACTGAGGAGAATATTGCGGATCCGCTGACAAAGCCTCTCGCGCAGAGAAAGCATGATGGTCATACTAGATCGATGGGTATACGATACCTAAATGATCAACTCTAGCGAGAATCTTGTGGATTGCATGTATATCTTGTATTTTGTTGGCTGTTCGTTCATATGATGAACTGTGTACCTAATTTTTCTCTTATAATTAATGACAAGTTCTTTTATTATGTCTTTTTCTATATGATAGTTAAATGTTAACATAATAGATACCCTTAGAATGTTCGCTTCCATGGGACATCAAGTACGTGACTTGAATGTGAGAGCCCATGATTTATTTGAAGCTTCATTCTTAAAAGTCCCTAGTCGAGTATCATCATAGAAGCTAAGGGTGATGATGGTACATGGAGACTAGCACGTGTGTTGACTGATGACCGGTTCTCACAGGTCATGATATTGTGATATCAAGTCATCACGTGGGTACTTGTTAGTGAACAAGTTGTACTGGATAGACCCAACCTGAGACTACTCTGTGGATTGTCATCCAATCGTGTCACGAGTAGGTCTCAATTGACAATGGTGTTGTGATCCTTTGACCTGAAGTCACAACATTCATCAAGTGAGGAAGAGCGTGCTTTGATGCCATCTAAAGTCTTCCTTGAGAAAGGTTGATGATAAGGGTGGTTGTTGGGCATGTTACGAATCATTTGGGTGTTTGTGTGTGAGCAGATATGGGATTTGTCCTCCTGTATGACAGGAGTTGCATCCATGGGCCCCTTGATGGAACTGGACTGAGAAATGCATGGCCATGCTTGGTTGAGTCAATATGTGATATTGGACTCACCATTCTCTGGAAGTCCGTCCTGGATCAAGAAACTTGGATTGAGCTATTACGAGGGTGACACGGTCCATGCCTCTAGTTCTTTCCGGATGTAAGGGACAAAGGGACAAAGACAACGCTGATACATTGGTCATAAAGGCTTATGAGTTATAAACTCTTATTACTTGGGGAGCAATGATGCATTGCTAGATGCCGCTCATTGTTTGTGAGGTTTTTGCTTTGATACTTTCGAGATCAAGTGGGAGTCTGTTGGAGTTACCATGATGATCTGGAAGTGATCAAACATGTAATCTCACTGCCAACGCGATATGAGCCTGCAGGGTCGCACATAAGAGATGTGGAGAAGTTGGATAATTGACTGTATTGGTAAAGGTTGCCAATCACCGACCTGAATGGGGTTGTGGGCAAAGTGTTGCCTTGAAGGATCGTCGGGTTGGGCAAATGTTGCCTTGGAGGGCTGGTAAGATTGTCGTCCGAGGGTCGATAGCATTCGTCGCGAATCGTCTTTCTGATTCCCGCCGATCGACGAGAATCATCTCTTTGATTCTCGCCGATCGACGAGAATCGTCGAGAATCAATATGTTGATTCTCGACGATCGACGACTTCGACATGTATCGTCGACCGCGGCTCGACGGTCGACAAGATTCGACGTGTATCGTCAAGTGAAGCTCGACGATCGGCGAGAATCGTCGAGTATTATACTCTGATTCTCGCCGATCCATGATGATGCTCGCCGATCGATTCTCGTCGATTCTCGCCGACTCTCGCCGATTGATACTCGCCGATTCTGAACCTTATTCTTGGGTGGTCTGCGGATAGCGATAAGCCTAGGTTTATTTATACCTTTGGTATAAATACCACACTTAGGGTTTTCGGGTACGGGCTGGATTTTCTCCTGCAGCGAATCGAACCCGACGGAAGAGTTCCGCTCGTTCGCTCCGCCGATCCCGATTCCCGCCGCCGAAAGAGTTTCGCCGCCGTGTTCGCTCCGTCGACCTCCTCTTCTCCGGCGACTGTCGCTGGTGCTGCTCTTCCTGGCGCGGACCTAGCAGTCCGTGGATTAGCAGAGGTGCGGTCTTCTCCTTCCCGATAATCCGTGCGACGGATAGATCGGCGTTCTCCCGCTCGTGTGGACTTCTGCAGAAACGTGGACATTATTCTACGTAGAACTCGCCGCTAGCAGGAAGAAGAAATTTGGAGCATCTCCGTTGAGTTGTGACTCAACGCCACCGAGGTAATTTTTTCCTAGTTTTTGCTAACTTCTTGATTCAACGTTCATAGCCCGATCCACATCTCTTTGGGTTTTTCTTGATGTTTATTTTTCCGCTGCGTGCACAAGCATTGTGCCATCCTCATAGAGAAACCCAACAAGGTATACCTGGGGAAGAGCCGAGCTCGGGGTGCCGATGAAGTTTCAACTAACCAGACCTATCCCCCACAGGCGAGCCTTTGGACCTGCCAGCTAGATGAGAGCCTGCACAGCGGGTCTACCTGGGGCCGAGCCAAGCTCGGGGTGCCGATGAAGTTTCCACTAACCTGACCTATCCCCCACATGCGAGCCTTCGGACCTGCTAGCTAGATGAGAGCCTGCGCAGCGCGTCTAACTGGGGCCGAGCCGTGCTCGGGGTGCCGATGAAGTTTCCACTAACCAGACCTATCTCCCACAGGCGAGCCTTCGGACCTGCCAGCTAGATGAGAGCCTGCACAGCGGGTCTACCTGGGGCCGAGCCGAGCTCGGGGTGCGGATGAAGTTTCCACTAACCAGACCTATCCCCCAGATGCGAGCCTTCGGACCTGCCAGCTAGATGAGAGCCTGCGCAGCGAGTCTACCTGGGGTCGAGCCGAGCTCGGGGAGCCGATGAAGTTTCCACTAACCAGACCTATCCCCCATAGGCAAGCCTTCAGATCTGCCAGCTAGATGAGAGCTTGCGCAGCGGGTCTACCTGGGGCCGAGCCGATCTCGGGGTGTCGATGAAGTTTCCACTAACCAGACCTATCCCCCACAGGCGAGCCTTCGGACCTACCAGCTAGATGAGAGCCTGTGCAGCGGGTCTACCTGGGGCCGAGCCGAGCTCGGGGTGCTGATGAAGTTTCCACTAACCAGACCTATCCCCCACAGGCGAGCCTTCGGACGTACCAGCTAGATGAGAGCCTGCGCAGCGGGTCTACCTGCTGCCGAGCCGAGCTCGTGGTGCCGATGAAGTTTCCACTAACCAGACATATCCCCCACAGGCGAGCCTTCGGACCTGCCAGCTAGATGAGAGCCTGCACAACGGGTCTACCTGGGGTCGAGCCAAGCTCGGGGTGTTGCAAAACACATAATTACATCCTATCATAAATATTTTGTAATAGGCAAGAGAAAAACAAGTCAATTGATGTATTATAACAAGCTTGATTTTGAATACATAATTACATCTTCCCCATCTCACGAGTTGAAGCGTTTTAGGTCATCGCCGCTCCAGGTGTGGATTAAGGCCCTCCCCTCCACGTCCTGGAGGTAGTAACCTCCTGTTCCAAGGACTTCCTTCACTATGTAAGGTCCTTCCCAGTTCGGGTTGAGCTTGCCCGCTGGAGCCGACCTTCCTGCCGCATCAACCTTTCTCAGCACCAGATCTCCTTCGGCAAACTGCTTGAACCTGACATGCTTATCGAAATACTTGGCCATCCACCGCTTGATCTCTTCTTGCCTGATGGCTGCCACGTCCCGTAGCTCTTCCACCATATCTATTGAGAGGCGTAACCCCTCCTCATTATCCAACCTCCACGTCTCGTCTCCTTCTCCTGCGGCTGCGACCCGCGGGGACCGAACCTCGAACTCCACTGGTAGGACCACCTCACACCAGTGAGAAAGCTTGAATGGGGTCTCACCAGTGGCCGTGTTCGGGGTCGTTCGCAAGGCCCACAGGATCGAGGGAAGCTGCTCCACCCAATTTCCCTTTAAGTTTTCCACTTTCTTCTTGAGCAGGTTCACAATAATCTTGTTTGCCGCTTCCACCTGGCCATTGCTCCGGGGGTGGTGGACAGAGGCAAATCTGAGGTCTATCCCCAGTTGGGCGTAGAAGCTAATGAACTCTTCACTAGCAAATCGGGGACCGTTATCTATCACTATCGCTTGGGGCAGCCCGTACCTGCATATGATCTCCCCCTAGACAAAGTTCCTTATAACTTGCGAGGTGACCTTGGCCAAGGCCTTAACCTCCAGCCACTTTGAGAAGTAATCGACCATGACCAAAAGGAATCTCCTCTGCCCACTAGCCGGAGGAAAAGGCCCAACTAAATCCATCCCCCAGATAGAAAACAGCCACGGTATCGCAATGCTTCAGAGCCTTTGAGCTGCCAAGAGATGGAGGGGAGAGCAGAGCTGGCACTTTTGACACCTTCTTGCAAACTCCGCAGTATCCTTCCTTAGGGTGGGCCAGAAGTACTCCTGCCTGACCACCCTTGCCTCCAACATCCTACCTCCAGAATGACTACCGCACTCGCCCGAGTGCACCTCTCCCAAGATCCTTGGGATCTCTTATTCGGTCACACATCTTGCCAGGAGCCCTGACAACATCTTACGATGCAACCCCCCTTCTATCATCAGGTAATGAGCTGCCTTGCACCTGAAGCTCTTTGCATCTTTAACCTCCTCTGTCAATCAGCCTGTGGTCAGGAAGGTTACCAACGGGTCCACCCACGAGGATCGCCGACCTACCTCCATCAACTCCCCTTCCTCAATTGCTGGCCGAAAAAGTTCAGTCAGGGTCCCTCCTCCCCGAGGTCCAAACTTCGCCAATCGATCGGCAGACGTGCTCTCCTCCCTGGGGACATGCTGGATTGAGATTGACCGGAACCCACCGATGATCGCCCTTACCTTGGATAGGTATTTTATGATGGTACGCCTCCTAGCTTCAAACTCTACTCGGATCTGTGATGCTACTACCACTGAGTTAGTAAAGTCCTCCACATCCTGGATCTCAAGCTCCTTTGCCAAGCGAAGGCCGGCGATCACGGCCTCATACTCTGCTTGGTTATTGGTCACCGGAAAGTGGTAAGCCACCGCCTGCTCTATCGCGACTCCCTGGGGGCTTATCAGCACCACTCCTCCCCCGAGGGAATGCTTTCCCGAGGCCCCATCAACCATCATCTTCCACGCTTCCTGTGGCTGCTGCTCTCCCTCCTTGACTTCGACAACATAGTCCGCTAGAAAGTCCACCACCGCTTGCGCCTTGATGGAGAATCTCGGAACAAAAGAGATGTCGAACTCGCTTAGTTCAATGGACCATTTGACAAGTCTTCCCGAGTGCTCTACCCCTTCAAAGATATTGCGAAGAGGATGGTCGGTCACCACCCTAATCGAGTGTGCTTGAAAATACGGCCGGAGTTTCCTTGCAGAGACGACCAAAGCGTAAGCCAATTTTTCAAGGATGGGGTAGCGGAGCTCTGCCTTCTTCAAGATCCGGCTGACGTAGTAGATTGGCAGTTGCAGGCCACGTCCGCGTTGATGCCTAGCATATCTGTGGCGCTCCAAGAGAAGATGTCGATGTTGCTTTGAATGCAGGCCCGCACTCGCTCCCAGTCCTCGGGACTCAAGCTCCGCTGACCCGCACCCTCTGCTCCTGCCCTGTACTGGTGAAGATCTCCATCTCTACTACTTCCTCGGCCGGCTCCAGGCGCGCCTGCTCCCAGCTGACCCTTGCTTCTTCTTCCAGCTCCAACTCCTCCCTTCCTACTTCCTCCTCAATCTCCATCGCCTCCTCCAGCCCCTCCTGCTGCTGCTCGACTTCCACGCCCCTTTGGGCCTCTCTCTCCACTCCTCCTGCTACTTGCTCTCCTATCTCCATCGCCTCCTCCGGGCTCTCCCGCTGCTGCTCGACCTCCACGCCCCTCTGGGCCTCTCTCTCAGCTTTCTCCTGCACCTCCGCAGTCTCCTTCCTCGCCTCCTCTAGGCTCATCCCCTCTTCCTCGACGTCCTCCTCCTGCTCCACCATCTCCCTCTCTAGCTCTTCTGCCTCGGCCATCCAGGCACGGTGTTGACCGTCGTCACATAACATTGCCTTTCCACCTTTGGATCCCTCCTGATCCTAACCTGCACCCCTCCGTTATTGAACTTAAGACATTGGTGGAAAGAAAAGGGGATGCTGCAAAAGGCGCTGATGAGGGGACGTCCAAAGATAGCGTTGTAACTGCTCGGAGCATCCACTATCACGAACCTGCAGTTCTGTGATATGCCTCCCAACTTTACATGCAGCCCTACTCCTCCTTCTACTTCCTTCCTCTCTACAGAAAATCCGAACAGCGGTCCATCCGAAGCCAAGATCCTTTTCCCCTCAACGCTCATCTCATCGAAAGCCTTCTTGAAGATAACATTTACTGAGATCCCGTTATCCACCAGTATCCTCGAGACCGTGAAATTCTCCACCGTCGTCTGGATCACCAGGGCATCACAGAAGTGATCTTCATAGTCCGACATGTCTGCTGACGAGAAGGTGATCTTTTCTTCCGGTGGGGGAGCCTGGGAGGTAGATGCAACCCCCTTCGGTATATGGTTTGAAGGCTCCCCTTGTGGGTTGCCTCGATCCCCACTCCTCCGTGGATCACCCCTATTCCTCCCTGGGTTCCCACGTCTACCCGATCTTCACATTTATCTTCCATCTTCCCCTGTTGTACTTCCACAATCCTAACCAGTGGATCCTGCCTCCCTTCTCCACTTGCTTCTCTCATCTCTAAGAACTCAGGGCAGGTGGCCATCGCGTGACCCTCCTCCTGGTGGAAGTCACAAAAGAGCAATGCCGCCCTACCCCATCTTCCTTCTCCTCCTCCTCTTCTCCCAGCTCCTCAAACTCCTCTCCTCACTCCTCTTACTCTGCCCACCTCCATGGCCTCTTGTGGCGGCGGGACGTGACCCCTTGTCTCCCTCCTCCACGCCGGTTGGTCGAACCTCCTGGGCTCTCGTAAGTTATCTCTCCCTGGTAGCCTCCTCCTTGGCCCTGGGGGCGACCCTCCTGGGGCCTCCAACCCAACCGGTTGTTCGACTCCCGGGCCCCCCATCCCTGCTGCTGCCCATGTCTTTGGGGTTCTTCCCTCCTTCTTTCTTCTCTTTGCTCCCTCTGCTCCCTCGGATCCTTCTGCCTTCCTGCTGCAGGCTCCTTCACATCATCCTCCGCCAGCTTGGCCAACTTCCTGGCGAACGCTGGATTTGCCCTCTCGAAGTCTATCTCTTTTGCCGCCCTCTCCATGAGCTCCTCAAAGGAGAGGGGGGGGGGGACTCTCTTCAACTCCATACTGAAGAATCCCGGCCTCTGCCCCAGGGTGAAGGCGAGCATCAGCGCGTACCTTGGGACCTCCTAGACTAGGAGGATCTCTTCCTAAAACCGGTCAATGTAATGACCCAGTGTCTCGTCCTGCTTCTGCCTCACTGCAAACAAGCACTCCGCCTCCTTCTTCCGCTTCTTTGATGTTGAGAACCTCAACAGGAACCTTCTTCGCAAATCTTCAAAATAGTAGATCGACCTTGCTGGCAACTGGTGGAACCAGTCCAGAGCCTTCTCCTTCAACGTGATGGCAAATAGCCGACACTTGAAGGCATCCGTCATCTGCCTTATCAAAACGAAATCTTCAAACCACTGCACGTGCTATACAGGGTCATCCTTCCCCGAGTAGTAGGACATGTCAGGCTCCCGAAACCCCTCCGACAACGGAGTCGAGATGATGAGCTCGCTGAAAGGGATCTTGCCTCCTTCCTAGCGAGAGGGCACGTCCTGCGGCCTCGGCTGGCTAGCCCAATCCGCGAGACCGTGCGCAGGGAAGAGTTCTCGCACTGCCACCTCCCTCTCGCCCAAATCTGTCAGTCTCTTTGCCCGGGCGCTGGCCTGGGAAGAGCTCCCGCGCGGCCACGTCTCTCTCGCCAGCCTCCACCGGGACCTCCTTCCCCGGGTGCTGTCCAGGGGTGTTCTCGCCCAAGAGAGGGACCTCCTCTATCGGAACCTGAGGTGTGGCCCACTCGCTTCGGGCCGAGAAGGCCAAGCTGATGGTCTGCAGGACTTCTCGCCTGAAGTCCTCCAACATCTTCCTCGTCACCTCCTCTCCCTGGGTGGGGGAGCCTCCAGAACCAGACCCTTCACCTTCACCTCCATCCATGGGACAAAACTCAAGGCTTTCTTGTATCAACTGCCTTCCACGCTCACCGCACTAGAACTGTTGAAGCCAAAAATGACCTCAACAAGAGTTCAAAACTGGGGTGCAGCCAACACCTACTTCCCTCAAGCCTCGACCCTCGACTAGTTGCAAAGGACCTAAGACTGACCCAAAGCCTCAGCAGGGAGGTCCCACCTCACACCCGGAAGATCTCTGAGAGCTTCCCCTCCAAAGCCAAAAGCTGGGCTAGGAGCTCCTCAAAAAGTTCAGGAGATTTTGGAGGATAATGAAAGCTTGCTTTCTCAGGAGCCCTTATGGGTCTATTTATAGCCTTTTGCTGACCTGAGATTACTGAAATACCCTTAGTTGACCTGCCAATAGCAAAATCCCACGGTTTATTCTGAGGGTATAGGGGTAATTTTACCAGAGGGTAATTAGGTCATTTTACCCCGGGCACTGGGCCCCACTCGGCGAGAACTCTGAGCCGAGAGCCTTCCTGTCCAGAGCCCGGCGCAAGGGGTCTCGCCTGCTTATAGGAGAGAGCTCCTCCAAGTCAGGAGCTTGGCGCAAGCGTTCCCGCCCACTCATGGGCGGGAACTTCTTCAGGGCGAGAGCTCATCTGGCTAGCCTAATCCTGACCGTTGGTGTCTCCGGGTCCGACTCAGCGAATATGAGGTTGTACATGGACCATGTATCAAGTGTTTTATAACTGCATTATATAGATCTGGCTCGTTAGTCTGAACTAGTATTTCCGCCCTGATGATAGAGTCGTAATCATCGGGACTATTTAACTAATCACCGTCTTGAAAAATAATGAGCATGTGTGCATGCGGTAGTCCTCTCTCCTGAAATTCGACCTCATGGACGTGTGCGATAACCATACCAAAAATACCTTTATGAAAAATTTCATCTTCCAAATATTCAAATTTAGCATTGAAAATTCTGGATACTAAATCCGGACAGTCTTGATGTGTTTGTCTATGACACTACTCTTTTGTTATTTCCCTCCAAGAGGGATTGCAGGTCATCGTTAGGAAGATGTCTGGCTTGCCATAATTTCTCATGATAGCCATAGCATTTTGGTATCGCCTGTACATATCACCCGGACTGCCAACAAAAGAAGACGGCAGAATAGTTCTTCGTCTGATTGCAGCTTAAAATAGTTTACGTCATGTATTAGAGGTATATTAAAGTAATGTTATAGCATGTGGAGGTGGCTATATATGTAACAGTATATTAAAAGGCGTACATATGTCATTTTCTTTGACATTTAAACTATCATGTAAACACTGGTAGAGCTCAGCACGAACATCACTCTGATGTGACATAATGGACCTGAGTTTTTGTGTTTCAATTTTGATGTAGTTATCGACTATGTATTGATGCAGCAAATGTCCTGAGTGGAGAAGCATTGATGGCGTACAGTCGCGGATCTAATAAAAAATTTTATCGGAAGCAAACAAAATTAAAAAGTCTCAGTAAATGCATCAGATTGATGTTTGATGAGGTCAGCTGTAACAAATAAGCATAATAATCACAACAGCTTATTCGTTCTGTTCAAGGTATTCGCTCGTTGCTACGCCACCCATAAGTTCCGTAAGGAAGTAACAATGGATACTGTAAAGGGTCTTAATAACAAGAATATTCCTTGATAGGCACCAAATAACCATCAGTTGTCTCGACAATTATGTCTCTTTCATTTGCTTCCCTGAAATCTTCTCCACCAACTAATATTGCAGCGACTTGTGAGGCAGTTAGAAGCAAATATTGTCGCTCTACCAATGGTCTTTCCATAATCAGTAGCCTGCACTGTTCTATGTTAGGGTGCCCTGCAAGTTGCCTGAAGATTTGGACTAATGGGTTAATTGTATTAAGTATGTTGGTGATCCTTTCAATCAGTCCTACATCGAGAGCTGAATTTTCACTCAACCGATTATTTAATTCGTGTTCAGTATCGTAAATAAACATTTGTAGGTGCCGTGGTCGACTTCCAGGTACAGGTAGAATGGTGATACATTGTACCGTGCACCCTGAAACTATAGACTCCGTGATTAGCAGCTGGTATACGTTTGTTAAGCGTGACCTCCAATGATGTGAAGGAGAATACATGGTTGTAAGCATGTATATGTTGTCTAAAAGTGCACGCCGCTGTGCTTTTCTTAATAAAGAGATTAAGCAATTATGTGGATTCTGGAATGTGGTTAACATCTACCCTACCTCCAGAACATCACAAAACAGAAGTCTCCTTGTGGAATAGCTTTGCATGGCAGTATGGACATGCAGATGGGCGAAAGAGATGAAGCTCTAGAACTCGAGTGGCGGGATAACAATTATTTGCACATGGGTTGCATGTAGTTGGGTGGGTAGGGGGAAGATGAACTTCGGTAGATGTTCCTTTTGTTCAATTGATTTTGTGGAAACGACAAGGTAGGTGGACAATCATTGATTGTTCTGTAGGAGAAGTTTGGAACCATGACAGTAGGGACAATGACTAATCATCTTTCTCGAATACGCTCACTCCTTCTCTGATGTTACAGTTGTAGTTGCGTCTGACTGAGATTACGACGATTGTAGTTTCTTCGCAATGAACCTAATAAAAATAAAAAAATTATGGATCTGTCTGATAAATGTAATTTCGTAGAAGTTAACTTATTGTAATTTGCAGTACCTGGTGGGATTGTGGGTTGGTTATTGAGCATTTGTCGAGCAATCATCCTTATGGTGGGTTGTCCCTCGCCTAAATTTGTGTCGGACAGCATTGCGACAGTTATCATGACTGGTTTGTGAGAAAGAGAGCTTTGTTGGGCAGCTATAATGTGAATAGTAGAAGCTGTGTGAGTCATGTCATCAGCATGTAGTTAGAATACTGATTGAAAGATAAAAGTATTCAAGATGTACCGATGATAAGGATAGCTCAAAGGCGTAGTATAGTACTTGCTTCATGCCGTAAATCAAGCACCTGTCGAGGCAACATTTCTTCGACCAAGTTAGTTTGTGGTAACGTTAGTGCATCTGGACAATCATTGGTCGCTACGCGGGTGGTGTTTGGATTCATGAAAGTAGGTACACCGTGTAATCGTCTTTCTCTAATACGCACACTCCTTCTGTGACCTTGTAATTGTAGCCGCGTCTGCTGAATATTACGACGAATGTAGTTTCTTCGTAACGAACCTAATAAAAATTGAAATAGTGTATATCAGTCCGATAAATGGACTATGGTTGAAGCGTGAAGCCTATTAGAATGAATTGAACATGTTGTAAACTGCAGTACCTGCGGGGATTGTCACGTTGGTATAGCTCAGTTGCCGAGCTGCAGTAGTATGCTTCTCGTCTACATGTGTGTCGGATCACATTGCGGCACGTCGGTATTGCTCAGTTGTCAAGCTGAAGTAATATGAATAATAGAAGTAGTGTGTTCTGTTTCTTCTGCATGCAGTTTCAATATATCCTTTTTAGAGAAGTCTTGAAGGTCTAATGGTGAGCAGTGTAGTTCAAAATCTTAGATTACTACCTGTTTCCTGCTGGTAATTATCTACCATTTGGTGTAACACATTTACTGGTTGTCATCCGAAATATAACAGATAATGTTGTTGGCCAGCTTGCGTTTTTGGTGGTAGTTTTCTTAGCCCTCGTAGCCGTCTTCCCCTAGGGAGAAATGTGATAGGTGGGATGTTTGTTGTTCTATTGAAGACGGTATTTATCGAGGTTGCATGTGGAGGTGGTATATTCGAAGTCATTTCAACCATGTTTAGCTGGGCTCGAAGGGCATCCTCCCACAGATGACGAAGTTCAAGTCTCCGCATGTTACGTGCTTCTCGTTGTTCGACAATTGACATCTTAAAAGACAAAAAAAATCAGTAACTACACTTGTTGTGTTCTACTTGCAAGATACCAACATTTCTCATAAACAGTCTCTTTTATAGAGTTTAAATGTTCCCAACCATCATTACCCAACTATCTAACATTTAAATAAAAAATAAGTTGAAGTTCTGCAAAAAAAATATGAGTGCAGACAGCCACTTGAATCGCAAAAAATTAAACAGTCCACTATCTGAAATGTATTATTTCATCCTCTTGTTTTTTCATGCTATCAGTGCATTTTATCTAGTTAAATGCAGGAAGAATGACTTACAAAAAGAGAAGTTGCATTGAGTATTTGAGTTAAATGCAAACCATAAACCGGGCCATCACAAAAATATATTTTGAAGGTAAGAATGCAGTAACAGGAAATTTATTCTGAATGTAAGGATGCACTACTATATTTTTTAAGGTAAGGATACACTACTGTAAGCATGTAAATGAAGGTAACGATGACATTCCAACACTCTTAACGAGGACATTCAATGGCATCTAATCCACTACTGAGAAATTTTGCGTCCTAATGGAAATGTGTTCTAGCAGGAAATAATAAAGAACAAAAACAAAAACTGGCAAAAGAAAAATGATGAAGTATGAACTATAACATATACTTTACATGAAGTATGAACTCTAACCTCTAATTTAAATGTAGTTTAACATGACAAAAATAGCAGGAGAAAGGTATGAGAACAGAAAAAAACCCAAAAAAATGAAATAGGAGAAAATAAAGGAGGATGTGTCAAGATGAAGAAAACTAAAATAATTGATGAAGGGCCTTGATGAAGGGCCATGATGAAGGGCGTTGATGAAGGGTCCAGATGCGTGTGAAGGAAATAAATGATGATTTTTATAGAGATATGATAAGTTTGATCTTATATTTTAGTACATGAACAAAAACCGAATTGCTAAGTCTATAAATGGTAAGAGAAAACTAAGACATACATGAACACAAACCGACAAATTAAATCATTAACATAAGAGAAATCCAAATACATTGGTTAGACAAAATTGTAACTTCTTATAAGGCAGTCAAAAACAGAAATGCTAAGTCTACAACATTCTCAGGTTTACAAAATTGTAACGAAGAAGATGTACAAAATTCTAACAGAAATACCATGTTCAGCTGTAAAAAATTCTCATGTGTACAAAAATCTCAGTTCGAAGAAAATCTCAATTATACCATGCTAGCAATAATGAAATCAATTTATAGGTTTTTGTATTTCTGAAATCAGTGGATACACTGTTACACCTTATAGATGCGTTAGTGACTAAAAAATACATGAATTGAATTGCTAAGCAGCAATCCCGATTACTGAATAAAATGTCTCCCAAATTTTCAAAAATTACAGAATAGAATGTCTCCCAAATTTTGGGTGCTTAAAAAACTAACAGAAGATCAAATACACTAATTAAAATCCCAATCAGCGAACCCCACTACTGTTCAGGAATTCCTTAAGCCTTAACAGCGCAGCCCTATTACTGTTTGGAAGTCTTCTAAGCCTCAAAAACCTATTACACTCAATATTGAAGTGAAATACGCAAGTTACAAAAGCAAATGTTAAACATGAACTACAGATAGAAGGCTAAAAATTGAACTGTCCCAATGTCTACATCCATAAGAAAGCTACTTCTTAGAAACGACAAAAAATTCAAAGTGGTGTGATTTCTGCAGGCAATCCCAGTGTTAAAAATGACAAAAAATGGCAATACAAATTCTTCAAAACTCCAATACATCAAAATGACAACACAAATCCTTCCAAATTACAGAGAGAAGATTATCCAGGATTGCAGGGAAACAACATTGCAAACAAAAAGAGAGTATTACTAACATTTATGCAGTCAGTCCCGGATCCCCTCTTTTGATCGGCGGCAGTCTACCTGGAAAACATACAGAGTTGTTCTGAGCAATGTTTGAAAACATAGAGAAGAGGCTGGAGGTCTACCTGGAGTAAAAGGAGGATCCCCTATCTTGATTGGCGACAGTCTACCAGGAGTAAAGTTCAGAGATGAACACCGGCAAGCTAGAAAACTTCAGAGGCAGCTACCTGTAGTAGATGCTAGCCAGCTAGTGAAGAGGAAGCAGGAAACAAACGGAGCTCTACAGCAAAAGAGGATGGGATGACCTACCGGCGGGAGAGTGAGAGGCTCGGAGATTGTGACAATGGCGGGGGGATGATCCCTTCTAGCGTGGGTTTGAGGGGGTAAAAGACGGACACGAGAATGACTGGGTAAAGTGGATTGCAAAATAAAGTTAACGAGGGTGTACAAACGGCGGGCGGCAGAACAGTGGGCAAAATTTAACCTAATTAATTTGGAATCCGTTTCAAACTACTGTTGGTTGGATGGCCTTGATGTGTTGTGCAGTTTATATTAGATGGCCTCGATGAAAAGTGGATTGCAGTCTATATTTGAATATACATCTTTATAAAATATAAAGATATATATATATATATATAATAGTGAAAAAGAAAGAATTAAAAAAATGAGCTATCAAATCATGTGTCAAGGATACCCACAAGCACTACTCATACCTCCTGATAAGTATTCATGAACATTGTGAGTATGAGCACCTTAGAAATAAGAATCGTTTCATTCTTGTGCAAAAGCTGTTGGATCCCTAGTTTGGATTTGTGCTAGGTTTACTATTAGGTTATTGACCCTTCATGTATAGCATAGGGTCAATTTGTTAGTTCTAATGTCTAGGTCAGTCTGACTAGGTTAGACAAACATTGATCCAGCCCTCAGAAGAAATCAGAGATCCAGACATAGAAGAAATACAGTCTTTAAGAGTTTAGAGAATCAGTTCAAAGTTCTTCGAATTCAGCTCGACGATCGTCGATCGTAGAACTCAGAGTCCATACTCTGAGCTGAGCTCGATGAACTTGGAGCTCAGGTCGACGATCTTCCCTCTTCTCTCAAGCCCTCTAGTCGACGAAATTCTACCTCAGGTCGACAAACATGGAGCTCAGCTTTGACAGTCTATTTTTCCAGATCAACTTTTCTCTGATCTCAGCTCGATGAAGGCGATTTCTCAGCTCGATGAACTTGAAGTTCAGGTCAATGAAATCTATCCTGAGTTCGACGAATTCTCTTAGTATCAGTTTGGGGTTTTCTCTCTTTGATTTCAGTTTGGATTATTCTAATGCAGTAATTCTCTGATAATTAATGCTTATATTCTAAGAATATGGTCGTTGCTTGTCAACATTAATTATGGATTTCTTAGAGTAATTACTTCACTTATTTACTTAGACATTTGAGGAAACACATTTAAGATAAATTCCAGCCATTCAAGTCCCAGGATTTCAGCATTAATTCAGGAATTCAAATTTCCAATTGCAGAAATCCTTCAGAGTATAAAAAGGAAAAATCTTCTCCTCAGGACAACAAAAATAAGAATAAGGAACGGAATTACAAGAGATCTGTTACTCAACAACTGATACAAGTTTTGTAGAGAAAAAGATTGTCTTCTATAGGAATTTGAAGAATAATATCAACACCCAGATCTTTAGTCTTCTTCAATGTCTACTTCAGACTTCAATAGGACAACTCATCTACATCAGTCCAAGAAGTTTTTGGAAGATCTTCATCAAGCCCTACACCCTGTGCAAAGCTATCATATTCCTGAACCATTTTACATCTCAGGGGGAGCATTGACAACATCATCCACTAAAGTCTTCTTAGTTGTTTGAGAAAGAGAAGACATCAACAATTTTCTTTTTCCCACTGTGTACAGGGTTATAGCTCCCTTCAAAAGTTAACCTCTTTGGTTTTTGGGCACCTGATCAAAAGCTTAAAAGGGTTGTTAGATATCCCTTGAAAAAATAGATCTTGTGGTGACAGGGCACCTGAGCAAAAACCTGTGGTGGCAGGGCACCTGATCAAAAACCTTTAGTGGATTCCTACCAGGGTGGTAGAAGAGTGGTTGTACACAAGTTTAGGGGAACCACTATAAATTTCGTATGTCTTCTGGAATGCTCTATTGTTTATTTTTAGTGTGATGTGATTGTTTTGCTTTTATTCTCTCTTTATACATATACTTATCACCTATTTTAATCCGCTGTAAAAATTTACTACAGTTTTAAAATACTCTATTCACCCCCCTCTAGTGTTAAGCAGATCTATCCCTCACTTTCAATTGGTATCAAAGGGTAAGGTTGTTTGGTTTCATAGGCTAACACCTGAACCAAAAGATCATTTATAGATCATATTATCTATAGTGTCTTTCTCATATCATGGGACAGAATAAAGAATATTAAAGCACCAGACCTCCAGTCTGTAATCAAAATAAGTTTGCAATCTGGAAGAGAAGAATTAGATTATATATGAACTCTATTGATGAAGATATCTACAATTCTATCTTTACAGGTACCCCCCACTCATTCTGCCTCTACTTCAATAAGTACCTCAGCAATTCCACCACTTGAGTGGACAGAAGCTCAAAATAAGGCAAAGATAGCTGATGCAAAGGCCATGAACATTTTGGCACAAACTATGTCAGATGACATATTCCAAAAGGTGGCTGAGTGCACTTCAGCAAAAGAAATTTGGGACTCTCAAAACCAAATGGTTGCAGGATTAGCTGATGAGAGAAAGGACAGAAGATCTTATCTCATCCCTCAATATGAAAATTTTAAGAAAGATGAATCTGATTCAGTAGCTGGCATGTACAACAGAATCAACTTAATCATCAATGAGCTTAAGAATCTGGATAAGAATATCTCACTGACTGAGATAAATGAGAAAATCCTAATGTGCTTCCCTAGCTCATGGGATTCTAGGATTTAGCCAATCAAGGAGGCCAGAAGTCTGAATGAAATTTCCATAGAGGCTCTTCTAGGCAAGCTCAAATCTTATGAGCAGCTTATAAAGATAAGAGAAGCAGCTGAGAAGAAGACTTCTACATCATGAAGAAAAGAGAAAAGCATTTCCTTTAAGGAATCTAAAGAATCTGAAACTCTATCAGCAAATGAAGAGTTGATGAGTCTGTTAGCTAAAAGATTCTACAAAATGGCTAGGAAAGACTTTAGAAGAAAGTCATCCAGACTAGATGACAGGCCAAGATTTGACAAAATTCTGACAAATGAGATTGTCTAATTTGGTGGCAAAAAGCCTGGACACATTCTACCTGAGTGTCCAGAGAAGCAGAGGAAATACAAAAGGAAAGACAAGGATTCCAAGAAACACTACATCAAGCACTATTCCAGCAAGCACAAGAGTATGGAAAAAGTTTTTGTTGCTGAAACCTGGAGTGAAAAAGAAGAAGAATCTTCATCCTCCAGCTCCAGTGAAGATGAAGAAGAAGCTAGAGCAAAATAAGCTTGCTTGATGGCTATCAATGCATCAAGCAATCCATCAAAAGCTGAAGAATCTGAAGCTGAAGATTCTAAGACTGAAGAGGATCAGGTAATATCCTTATTTGATTTTAATTCAGATCATTTCAAAACTAAATTTAAGTTATTATGTAATGATCTAATAAAATCTGAGAAGGAAATCAAACTTCTCAGAGATAAGCTAGTTGAACAGGAAAATCTGTTATCTGAAAATATTGAACTAAAAGATAAACTAGTTATAACTTCTAAAGAGATTAACACTCTAAAAATTAAACTGAATGAGGCAAAGAAATTTGAAGAATCCCCAAATAGGAGAAGCAACAAATTGATGGACATCATAAGCACTGTTAATGCCAAGCTTAATGGCAAGCTGGGCTTGGGTGCTTCATCAAGCCAACCTCATTTAATTCAGAAAAACATTCTCTCAACCCCCATTTAAATTCATATCTGCAAAGAGTAAAGAAAAGACAGATGAGAATAATAAACCAACTGAATTAAAACATAAACCCAAGAAAAAGAAGAAGAACAAGAAAAGCCTTAAGCATAATAATGTTCAATAGATTTCGTCAAACTCGGATAGACGAAATGTGTACAGTTTGTCGAATTCAAGTCGACCAACTCTGAACTCAGATTTTTATTATAATTATTCTTTGAACAACGATCAACAAAACAAATATGGTTCGTCGAGCCGAGATCAAAGATATCGGGGCACAGAGAATGAATATTTCCATTCTCTAAGCAGAGTTCGACGAGCTCATCCCTATTCGTCGAACTCAGTTCGAAGAACTTATCAGAATTTGTCAACCCCTGTTCAAATTAACAAAAACTTTAATTATCCCAGAACATTTAATCAGTCAAAAGAATTTGCTAACCCATTTACTCAATGGATAATTCCTCCTAGGAAATTTCACCCCCTAGGATATAAAAACCAACCCGAATGTTCCTACATTTCTAGTTTTAAATTTGTAATAAATCAAGAACCCAAGGTTACCTGGTTCAAGAACATCTAACTTTTATTTTTCAGGTGAAAGGCTATCCTACCACATAGGAACAATGGTACCTGGATAGTGGATGCTTAAAGCACATGACAGGCGGCAAGGATAATTTAACAAACTACAAGTCCAAGCTTTGTCCAAAGGTGATATTTGGTGACTCCAACTGTGGTCAGACTGAGTGCTATGGGAATGTAAAGATTAGAACAACCACTTTCAAGAAAGTTGCATATGTGAGTGGTTTAAAACATAACCTGATATCCATAAGCCAATTATGTGATGAAGGTTTTCAGGTATCCTTTAACCATTTTTCTTGTATTATATCATTTGTAGATAATATAACTGTCTTAACTGGTCTTAGGCATGGAAACATCTATGTAGTAAACTTCAAATCTGCTAGGTCAGAAATTTGCTTATTCAATCAAATCAGTAATAATAATGAATTATGGCATAAGAGATTAGGACATGTTAATCTTAAAAATATTGCTAAACTCTCTAGGGAAAACCTTGTTAGAGGATTGCCTTCTTGCCCTAACAAGAAGGAAAGCCTTTGATCGCTTGTCAATGAGGCAAGCAAAACAAAAATAGCTTTTAATATATTAATAAGAGTTATTCACCTAGGATTATGTACTTGCTATATATTGATCAATTTGGACCCATTATTGTATAGGGCTTGGGAGGGAAATCTTATACCTTAGTTATTGTAGATGACTTCTGTAGGTTCACTTGGGTGTTCTTCTTAAGAAACAAGTCAGATAACTTTAAAGTTCTTACAGACTTTCTTAAGAGCATAAAGATTGAGTACTCTACTCCGGTTACATTGATCAGAAGTGATCATGAAACTGATTTTGAATCTCTTCCGATGCAAGAATTCTGTGACATGGAAGGTATCAGACATTGCTTCTCTGCTCCTAGAACTCCTTAACAAAATGGGATAGCATAAAGCAAAAATAGAACACTCATTGAAGCTGCAGGTACATTGCTTGCAGATGCTTACTTGCCCCTATCCATTTGGGCTGAGGCTTTAACACAACAAATTATCTCCTGAATAGAAGTTTAATACATAAACTTAAGGGCAATACTCCCTATGAACTACTCAAAGGGAAACAACCTAAAATAGATTACTTTAGAATTTTTGGCTGTAGATGTTACATTCATAATAATAATAAGAAACATCTTAGAAAGTTTGAAGCCAAGGCTGAAGTGGGAATTTTTCTTCGATATTCCCAAGTAAGCAGGGCCTATAGGGTTTTCAATAAATCAACTTCAAAAATGGAAGAATATGTACATATAACTTTTGATGAAGCTAACATGTATTACAAGGAGAAGGATTTTTCTACCAGAGATTTATTGCAGGTACCCCAATTATGTGAGAAATTGGATGATTTAAACCTCACCAATGAGGCTACATAACATCCTTCTCCACATATTGAAGAAGACAGTGAAGATGATATTGTTGAAATGACTGCTGAACCACCAACAACAAACATAATTCCACAAGAGGAATTAATTCCTATTGAGTTGTTGAACCAACTCCTCCTACTGATCTTGTCACACTTCGAGACACCTTATATCTCAAGTGATTGGATACATATCAGTTGGTGTGCAAATGTGGCATCAACTCAACAAAGACTTGATGTATGCTTGCTTCATATCTCAACTTGAGCCCCAATCCATAAAAGATGCAGAGCAAGATCCCCACTGTATTATTGCAATGCAAGAGAAGCTCAATCAATTTGAGAGATGCAGAGTTTAGGATTTAGTTCCAAGACCCAAAGACTACCCAGTCATTGGAACTAAATGGGTTTTTAGAAATAAATTGGATGCACACGGAGCTATTATCAAAAATAAAGCAAGGCTGGTAGCACAAGGATATAGACAAGAAGAAGGAATTGAGTTTGATCAGACCTTTGCACCTGTTGCAAGACTAGAAGCTATCAGTATATTTCTTACTTATGCAGCATACAAGAAGTTCAAGGTCTACCAGATGGATGTCAAGAGTGCCTTCTTAAATGGTGAACTCAAAGAGAAAGTATATGTGGAACAACCATCAGGTTTTATCTCTCTAACTCATCCCTCTTTTGTTTTCAAATTGCATAAAGCTCTTTATGATTTAAAGCAATCTCTAAGAGCTTGGTATGAGACCCTAGCTATCTCTTTTAGAGCATAAGTTCACTAGGGGAATTGTGGATAGAACCTTGTTCATTAGGCATCATAAAGATAAAATATTGTTAGAACAAATATATGTAGATGGCATTATTTTTGGCTCTACTGATTCCAAACTATGCAAAAGGTTTTCTAACCTGTTGTATTCCAAGTTTGAAATGAATAGCATGGGTGAGCTTTCTTACTTCCTTGGTCTCCAAGTGAAGTAATACCCTGATGGCATTTTCATATCCCAATCAAAATATGCTAAGGAGCTAGTTAAAAGATTTGGGATGTATGATGCCTCAGCAATGAAAACACCCATGGCTTCCAATGCTGTGATTGATTATGATGAACAGGGTAATCCAGTTGATCAGAAAACATATAGGGCTATTGTTGAGTCTTTATTATATCTCACATCTAGTAAGCCAGATATATGTTTGCCACATGTCTTTGTGCTAGGTTCCAGGTGAACCCTAAAGAATCTCACCTTATTTTCCTTAAAAGAATTTTGAGATATATAAAGGGTTAAAATATAATAGTTGTCAACCTAAATCACCTAGAGGGGGGTGAATAGGTGAGTTGTGCGTCTTTTACGAAATAAAAAAACTTAGAACACAGCACAGATCTATCTACTAAAATATCACAGACGAGTCAAGATTTATAGTGGTTCCCAGATCTTGGGTACATCCACTTTCCCTCATCGATCTAGCAACGAACTAGACTCAGCTACTCCACTATCTCAGAATGAAAAACAATCCTACCCTCGGAACAATGTTCCTACAATCTCGATCCACAAAACGGATCTACACTCGGAAGATAAAGCTTCCTACAAACTCGAAGACAAAAGCTTCTACACTCGGAGAAAATTTCTCCTACAGAAATGGAGTACAAGTATTAAAGAAATACAAACAGTAATAGTGTCTGGTTTAGATCTGAAAATGAAACAGGGACTAGAATCTTCTTCTTGGCGTTTGGCTTTATCAGAGAAGTTGAAGAATGATTCTCGGCAACAGTAGATCTGAACTCCTTGCTTCCACGATCGGACAGAAGATGAAAATGCGAAAAACGATCCCGATCTGGAGAGCTTCTTCAATCTATTTCCTCTGAAGATCGAAACCCTTGCCGGAGAAGAACAGTGGCGGCGGCGGCTTTCGTTCCTTGAAGAGAGAGAGAGGAAATAGCGATTATTTTGGAAAGCGACGGCTGTAAAACTCAGAGGAATTTTCTTCTTGAAAGATCTGTTTTCTCATTAGGGTTTGTCGATTAGACAAGACCTTTTCTAGGAGTACTAATAACAGTCATAATTGGTTTTAATGACGGACAGTGGACCAATCATGTCACGGGATTTGAAATTCTGTCAAATCTGGACGTAGAAGAAATTTCAGGGAAAAAGGGGTCATATACACGAGTATGTATAAAACTACTCGAGTAGGTCAAGAACTACTCGAGTAAGCAAAGAAATTTTACTCGGGTATATAAATCATGACTACTCGAGTATGTAGAAGAAAACTACTCGAGTGCACTTAGTCAACTACTCGAGTACTTTAGAGGATCTACTCGAGTACAAAGAAAAATTTCTCGGGAAGGAATAGAGCTACTCGAGTACAAGTTATACTACTTGAGTAGGCAGAATTTACCTACTCGAGTGGTTAGAATAACTACTCGAGATAAACACTTAGAGATATTCTGCACACGGGAAAAATAACTACTCGAGTAGTCAGATTGAACTACTCGAGAGGAAGAAAATTATCTCGAGTATATGAAAGACTTACTCGAGTATATCTTAGCTACTCGACACAGAGAAGATTGTTACTCGACACAGTGTCGAGACTTACTCGAGTAAATGACTTAGAAAAATTCTGGGAATAATGAATCAGGAACTAGTCGAGTATGAACTACTCAAGAGAAAATAAGCTACTCGAGTATGTGACTTGGACTACTCGAGTGATTTACTTAGAAAAATTTGGAACCTGAATTCTGGGCAACTCGAGTAGGAAGAATGATCTACTCGAGTAGTTAAGTAAGCTACTCGAGTATGTCAATGAACTACTCGAGCGTTTTACTTGATTTCACGAGAGGAATAATTTTCTTACTCGAGTATGCAGAACTTTTTACTCGAGTATTTCTCAAGCAATCTACTCGAGTAGTTAAGGACTTACTCGAGAGAAATACTTAGAAAAATTTCTGTCAGCAATTTTCTTCTTCTACTGGAAGGGAATCAGCACCAAGTCTTTACACAGTCCTATAGCTTGAATATGAAGTGTATCCCAATAGAGAGACTACACATGAGTCAACACTTTGGAACACACAATGAGGGATTACACTGTGTGGTCCTATGTTTGGTGACCCATTGTAGACTGACATTGGTCTACACTTCCCATTGGAGTCCTGCAAACACATACCTCAAACAAAGCATCAAATACAACCTAATTCATCTTAGTTCTAGGATGACTTCATCAAATCTGGGTTACTGTGGACATGGTTCCCAACAATCTCCCCCTATTTGTTGAAGTCAGAACCCTTTACACTAAGGTGAATTATAGACATAAAAAGAGGCTAAGTAGAAAATGTGCAAGCAAGCAATAGACTATGATAATGGATAATAGGAGAAAAAACTTAGAATTATATAAATAATAATATCCAAAATTTTCATTTCTAGAGTCAATCATTCCACCCTCTCAAAGATCCTTGAAGATCAGCCTTGATTCTGTCTGTCCAGTTTCTCTTGTTGTCTTCTCTGGTAGCAGTAGGGTTTTGGATAGTACTTGGGAGGCCTAGGAGGGGATGTAGGGTTGTTCCTCCCATATTCTCTGTCATAGATTCTTCTTTTTGTCATGGATTTCTCATAAAGTTCCCATTCATAGGAGCTGTAATGAATGTTCCTGCTCTCATGGAATTTCATAACTAATCTGAGAGTTTCTAAAATCAGGGACTTGGAGGTTGGAGACCAGACTTTAGCATGTTCAGTGGCTTTAGAGGGAGCAGACTTGCTAGCAGAGGGGCCTTCACCATACTTCCTTTTCTTCTTGTAGGTTTTGATCTCTGGAGGAGCCTGAAGGAGAATATCAGCAGGATCTTCTTCCCAGCCTTGAACATAAGTGTCTGGAGGGGCAACTGTTTCTCCAGGCCTGGGAGAGAAGGTAGGTTGCAGAGGAACAGCTGGGGCAGTGACATCTGTGGTTAAAGGATTTAAATGATGAGGAATGATGTTGGGGTCAACACAAGGTCTGGCAGAATTTGATTGTGCATCCAGACAGCAGTGTCATAGGTATGAAATTTGACACTCTGTATCTGGGCTAGCACATCATCATGAATGGTATTCACATGAGCTTCCCATACATCTGACTTTTGAGCAGCTGATTTTTCTACTTGTTCTTTGACCAATCCCTCCCCCTTTCTGATTTCAACAGATAGCTTCTCTATAGTGTCTTCTTTGAAAAGTCCAACTTCTTCACAGATTTTCACTTTGTGGGCTTCAGTTCTCTTGTCCAGTTCAATTTGATTATTTACAAGGGTGACACCTTGTTCCATAACCTCTCCAACACTAGTGATAGTGTGGTCTAGGGATTTGCCACCAAGTTGAAATAAGTATTTAAGCTTGTCAGTATTATGCTGAATTTCAGCAAAGCCTCTGCTCATCTCAGTCTCGAGAGCAGTTACCTTATCAGTGACAGTCTTTAGAGAAGTGCCAAAATAATTTCTTTGTTCTTGAAGAAGAAGTGCAATTTGTTACAGCAAACCTGAGGAGGAAGAGACTGTAGCAGCAGCAGCAGGAGGAGCAGCAGTTGAAGGAGCAGCAGTATGGAGAGAAGGAGTGACCTATGGAGCTATCTCTGCAATTATCACAGAGCTGTCAGCTCTTGTGGTGTGAATTACAACATCCCTTTCTTCTGTATCATGAGGGATGGAGAAATATAGGTTTCTGAGAGGAGCCTCAGCTGGCTCAGGAGAAGGCTCATCAAAAATAAGAATTGTGTCTTCCCTGTCTTTGAGAGCAACAGGAGATTGAGCTGGAGTGGGGTCCTTGTGACATTCAGAGGATGGAGCTGGAGGAGATAGAGGAGGAATAGGCATCACTTCTTCAGATAGCTCTGCAATCATAGCATCTATGGCACCAGCTGTGGAGAGAAGAGAGTCTGGTGGTATCTCATCTGAGGGAGTTGCTGGACTTTGTGGAGTATGAGGGAGGGAAGAAATTGCTGGCTGAGGATAGGGCTGCCTGACTTGGCTAGAAGGAGTAGGCTCCCCCTCACTTGGTGCACCAGAGGAGCTGGCCACATGATGAGGAGAGGGAGATGGAGTCCTGTCCTCTAGAGCTGGAACCTCTGGGACTTCTGAAATCTTTGCAGCTTGGGCAGGATTCTTGAGCTTGAGCTCCCATCTCTGGATAGAGGAAATGGAGACCTTCTTCATGTGATGAAGAGGGGTCCCTTTGGAGAAGTCGAACACCTGAGGATTTGTTTCATGGAGGAGCAGAGAGATAATTCTGGCGTAGTTGGGGGATTTCAAACTATCCTTGATTTTATCCAGAATCAGCATACCAAATTGGAATTTCTTGCGGCAGACAATGGCTTGCATTATGTCGAAGAAATACGATGGAATGTCTCTTATAGAGTTGGTCTTGCATAGTAAAATCTTCCCAATAACATCAACCAGAAATTTTCCTTCTGCGTTCATGTCTGACCTTTTGAAGTACTGAGCATCAGCTGAAATGCCACAGAATAGGGCTGTTCTGTCAGAGTCTTCAGCATTTAAGTGATCTTCTTCGTCTACGATCGGCAGTCGGAGAAGTTGAGAGACAGAGGTCTTGTTGAGTTTAATTTTCAAACCTTGCACCTTGGATTTCAGGACTTTGCCATTCCTTTTGACCTTCAGATTTGAGAAGAATTCGGCTACTGCCGGGAAGAGAATCCGGCAGGGTTCTTGCAGGATGAAGGAGAGCCCTGCGGTATCTAGAAGAATGAGCAAGTTGTGAAAATCATCTGAAAGCTCGGCAATCCCGGCGGTAACGAGTTCCGATCCTACACCAATCTTGGAGACGGCGGCCATGATCCAGAAAATGGGAAGAAATTCTATCGCGAGGAAGAGTCGCGGCTCTGCAATTTCTCGAGTGGAGATGAAGCGGCGGACGGGTACTCGAGTGAATGGAAATGATTTCGTGTAGAGTGATATTTGGAATTTCGAATTTATAAAACCCTAGGTTTAAGTCTAATCATCTAGAAGGAAATAATTTAAAGGAAAGGCGGCACGGGAAAATTTGAAAGCCAAGAGGCATCTACACAAGAGGAAAAGGGAAGTACTCGAGTAAATAGGGAAGTACTCGAGTAGGTCTATTGGAGATACTCGAGTAGGTCTTGATAAGGTACTCGAGTAGGTCTAGATAATCTGCAGTGACTCGAGTAGAAGAGTTGACTCACTCGAGTAGGTGAAGTGTACTACACGAGTACTTAATTGCCTTACTCGAGTAAGTTAAAGGACTACTCGAGTAGGTCTATTGAGTACTCGAGTAGGTACTTTGAGTACTCGAGTAGGTCAGTTTTTACTTGAGTCAGAGAGGGAATAAAACTTTGAGAAGCCAGATTTTGACTAACCTTTTAATTTCCTTTGCTTCCTTGATATCCAAGCTGCTCTAATCTTCCTTATTGAGCATCCCAAGTTCAGTTTTGAAGAATGAGAACTTGGTCTCGTGTAGCGGCTTCGTGAAGATATCTGCAACTTGCCTGTCTGTGGAGACATATTGGAGATCTATGTCCCCATGCTCTACATGCTCCCGGATGAAATGATACCTTAGCTCGATATGCTTTGTCCGGCTGTGCGAGACTGGATTGTTGGCTATTGCAATTGCACTAGAAGAGTCGCAAAATAGTGGAATATTCTTGAACTTCATGTTGTAGTCTTCGAACTGGTTCTTTATCCAAAGTAACTGTGCGCAGCAACTGCCTGCAGAGATGTACTCTGACTCGGCTGTTGAGATTGCGACACAGTTCTGCTTCTTACTACTCCAGGAGATTAGCCTTCTTCCAAAGAATTGGCAAGTCCCTGAAGTACTTTTCTGGTCGTCTTTGCTACCTGCAAAATCTGCGTCTGAAAACCCAATTAGTTCGTTGTCATTACTTCTTGGGTACCATAAGCCAAGATTTGGTGTACCTTTAAGGTATCTCAAAATCCACTTTGCAGCAGCGTAGTGAGATTCCTTAGAGTTCACCTGAAATCTAGCACAGACACATGTTGAAAACATTATGTCAGGTCTACTGGCAGTAAGGTAGAGCAGGGATCCAATTATGCTTCTGTACTTGGTTTCATCAAAAGGTTTCCCTTTTTCATCCTTGTCCAGAGACATAGTTGAACCCATTGGAGTCCTCATAGAGGTTGCGTTCTACATTCCGAATTTCTTAATTAGCTCTTTGGTGAACTTGGTCTGCGAGATGAAAATTCCATCTTCAGATTGTTTCACCTGAAACCCTAAGAAATACTTCAGCTCGCCCATACTGCTCATTTCGAACTTCCCTTGCATAAGTTTTGAGAACTTTTTGCAGAGGTTGTCGTCTGTAGAGCTAAAAATAATGTCGTTGACATAGATTTGCACTAGCAAAATCTTGCCTTTAATTTCCCTAAGAAATAATGTCTTGTCTATCTTTCCCCATGAGAACTTGTTCTCAAGTAAAAAGCTAGACAACATCTCATACCAAGCTCGGGGAGCTTGTTTCAGACCATATATGGACTTGTGTAGGAAATAGACGTAATCAGGAAAGTTAGGATCAACAAAACCTAGAGGTTGTTCCACATACACTTCCTCCTTTATGTTTCCATTTAGTAAGGCAGACTTCACGTCCATCTGATAGACGGTGAAGCCTTTGTAAGCAACATATGCTAGGAACAACCTTATTGCCTCCAGCCTTGCCACTGGAGCATATGTCTCGTCGAAGTCGATTCCTTCTTCTTGACGATAGCCTTTAGCAACGAGTCTGGCCCTGTTCTTTATGATAGTTCCGTCTTCGTCCATCTTGTTCCTGTAGACCCATTTTGTTCCAATGACGTTCTTTCCTTTGGGTCTTGGGACAAGCTTCCACACATTGCAGTGCTTGAACTGATTTAGCTCTTCTTCCATTGCCATTATCCACGATACGTCTGAGTTTGCTTCCTCAAACTTATTTGGTTCAACCTGTGAGAGAAAACTTAAGTAAAGATTCTCGTTAGTTGTACCTCTTCGAGTTCTGACACCGTCCCGGGGATCTCCTATGATTTGGTCCATGGGATGATCCTTCAAATGTCTGAGCTCTAGAGTTCTTGCATCTGGATTATCTTCAATCACTAGAGTGATTTCTTCATCTTGGATGACTTCTTCATTTTGATCATCGGCCTATCCAATAGGATTTGGAGTGGTGATCTTAATGAACTTTTCGCCTTTGTCTTCAGACGGTTCATCCAAGCTAGTTTCTTTCAGCTTTTCACCTGCATCTTCAATGAGTACACTAGACAGATTGCTTTGCAGCAAGCTCGTCTCATCAAATACAACATGTATTGATTCTTCTACCACCAGGGTTTTTCTATTAAATATCCTATATGCCTTACTATGGCTACTATAGCCTACAAAAATACCTTCAAAACTCTTTTCGCTGAACTTGGTGGTATGATACTTACCATTGTTAAGTACGAAGCATTTACAACCAAAGATTCTAAAGTATGAGACTGTTGGTTTCCTGCCTTTCAGAAGTTCGTAAGGTGTCTTATTGTGGTCTTTGTTTATGAGTGCTCGATTTTGCACGTGGCATGCAGTGTTGACGGCTTCAGCCCAGAAGTACTCCGGTAGTGAAGCATCACTCAACATGGTCCTGCAGGCCTCTATGAGTGTTTTGTTCCTTCTCTCAGCCACTTCATTCTGTTGTGGAGTACGAGGAGAGGAAAACTCATGAAAGATACCTAAGCTTTCACAGAATTCTGTCATGGCCCAAGATTTGAACTCTGTTCCGTTGTCACTTCTGATTTTGACTATGGAGCAGTTGTATTCATTCTGGACTTGCCTGACAAAATTAGAAAAGATATCGAAGGTATCTGACTTATGTTTCAGAAAGAACGCCCACGCAAAGCGCGAGTAATCATCAACAATTACCAACGTATAATCCTTACCTCCCAAACTTCTAATTTACAGTGGACCAAACAAGTCCATGTGCAATAGATGGAGGCATCTGTTCGAGTCTTTGCCAGTAATGCTTTTAAAGGTAGCCCTTGTTTGCTTGCCTTTTACGCATGCATGACAAGGTCTATCTTTGACTCATTTGACATTTGGGGCATCACGTACTAAGTTCATTGAAAATAATTTATTAATTGTTTTGAAATTAATATGTGCTAGTCTCTTGTGCCATTGGTCACCAAGAGACGCACTATCTTTTGCTAAAAGACACACTGGTGTAGAGGAATCTATACAAATGAAGTTTAAACAGAAAATATTCCTGCTTCGAGTGCCTGATAGAATCGTTTCCATATTGTCAACGGATTTTATCAAGCACTTATCAGCATGGAATTCAACTATGTATCCTTTATCGCAGAGTTGGCTTATGCTTATGAGATTGTGTTCCAATCCTTCGACATAAGCCACATCCGAGAAAAATACATTGTCGTTAGTAATCATACCATAGCCTCTAGTAATTCCACGGTCTGAACCTCCAAAGATGACCTTTGGTCCGTTAACGACTGGGGTAAAGTTCTGAATGAGGCTTCTAGTCCCGGTCATATGTCGAGAGCATCCGCTATCCAAGTACCAGATAGGCATTTTGTTGGCCTTTGGACATACCTGCAATCATAATCAGTTTGCCTTAGTAACCCAAACACGTTTGGGTCCTTGGTCTCGGGTTAGAGTACTCCCCCTACGAGTGTTAGCATTATGAGCGGTCTTTCTCATATTGCTGACATGAGGGGTTGCAGCATTTCTGGAGTTGAACCAGCAATCTATAAAAGTGACCAACCTTGCCACAACACCAACAGTCAAATCTATTGTACCTTTGCCTCATGATCTCCTGCTTGACCTTTTGGAATTGTGGTCTAGCAGGGACAGCATTCTTGGATGAAGATGCCTCATGATGATGGCAATCACATGGCTTCTTCTCCTTTATGGGCTTCTCTACAACATGATTTGTCTTTGGTGCCTTCTTGAAGTTATGCCCATGATTGAAAGGGCCATAGCTCTGAAGAATAACTTCTTCATAAGGAGCCTTAAAGACACTTTCGCCAAAGTCTCTGGGTCGAGTCCATCCTTGATAGCGGGACTTTGGCTCTACATAGGTAGGCCTGACAAAGTGCCCGTAGGATGAGTCAAAATCAAACTCATTTGATGGAAAGATGACTTTCTTGAATGTTGTTTGATCTTGAGGGGCTTTCCCTTTCTCTTTGGCTAAGGCCTTTTTGGCGGCCTTATTCTTCCGTTGATTCTTGTTTCTCCTAGAGGATTTACTAGGAGCTTCTTCATGGCCTAGTCCAGCTCACTTGGCCTTTGCTGAGAATTCAGCAACGAATGGCAGAACTGTTTTGGGCTTCGAGAAACTCTCAACAAGTTTCTTTTCAGCCGCAAGTTGGGCTTCCAATTCTTTGATGATCTTCTCCTTAAGGTCAAGGTGCTCTAGAGCCTTGTTATATTCTTCAATAGCATTATTGAAGTTTTCTTCGAGGGAGTCAGTCTTTGCGACTTTCTCTCTCAAGATGCTCTCTTCGGCTTTTAGAGATTTGATCTCTTTAGCCTGAGTCTTCGCGACTCGACGACATTTGTCGTAAGCCACGATTAACTCCTTGTACTGGGCCATTAGCTTTGACTCATCGTCAGAGGAGCTATCCTCATAATCATGCTCAGAGACTTCAGAATCTGAAAGAGGGGTATGAGAGTTTACCTTCCCAGTGAACTAGGGCTCTTGATCATCATCTGTTTGAGCTATTAGCCCAAAATACGCTTCTTCTTCTTCACTTGACTCAGATGAGTCAGAGTCGCTGAGAGTCTTGCTCTTTTTGGCTATGAGGCTCTTCTCCTTCCTCTTCTTGTTGTGTGAGGATTTCTTCTCATCTCTTCTACCACCCTCCTTCTTCTTATGAGGGCAGTCGGCGATGACGTGACCTGGCTTATTACAACAATAGCAAATGATGTCAGTCGAAGCATATTTGTTATGTTTAGTATTGTACCTATCATGATTGCTTGAGCCTTTTCTTTGTCAATCACCATCATGTCGTGATCTTCTATAGGAGGCATCCTTGCCTTTCCATTGCTTTTTCTTGTTCAATAATTTCTTGAACTGACGTGAGAGCAGAGAGAACTCTCCTTCTGATAGCTCAGAGCCTGAGGTGCTTGGCTCTGAAGTTTCTTCTTCTTCACTAATCTCTGGAGCTGGAGCTGGGGAGGCAGCCTTTGTCCTTCTGAAGGTGTCTACTTTTAGAGCAATAGACTTTTCTTTGAGAGCAGACCTGCTCTTCTCTTCTTCAGTTTTCCTGGTGTTGAGTTGAAGCTCATATGACATAAGCTTCCCGAAGAGATTTTGTGGGTCTGTCTCAGCCAGCTTCCCAAACTCCCTGATGGAACATACCTTGTTGTTCCATTCTTTCGTTAGGGATCTCAGGAACTTGTCATTCAGTTCTTCGTTAGTGAATACTCTGCCATAGACTCTTAGGCCGTTCACTATCTTGAAAAAGTTCTCAAATGTGTCAGCAATGGTCTCTTTGCTTCCTTGTCAGAAGGCTTCATACTTCTGATTGAGGAGGGATCTCCGATCGTCCCTCACTTCTTCTGTTCCTTCCATTAAGGTAACCAAGGACTGCCACATCTCCTTTGCAGATTGACAGTGAATTAGGTTTTGCAGCATTGAGTCATCAACTACACTTTCTATAATGTTTTTAGCTTTCTTGTCAAGTGAGACAAGTGCAATCTCGTCCTTGTCTAGATCCATCACCTTCTTTGGAACCTTCTTGGTAGGATCTATAGTGGAGACAGTCATAGGGACATAAGGACCTTCTTCAACTATCATGAAGATCCTCGGATCCACAGCTTCCATAAAAAATTTGATCCTTTCTTTCCACATGGGAAAGTTGTTCTTGTTACACAGGGGAAGCTTGGCGAAATCCTTTGCCTTGTCCATGATAGATAGATCTCAAATGACAACTATTTGCAGGACCTGATCAAGGTGTTAACCTTTTGCTGATCAACCTGCCTCTGATATCAATTGAAAGATAATAGTTGTCAACCTAAATCACCTAAAGGGGGGTGAATAGGTGAGTTGTGCGTCTTTTATGGAATAAAAAAACTTAGAACACAGCACAAATCTATCTACTAAAATATCACAGACGAGACAAGATTTATAGTGGTTCCCCGATCTTGGGTACATCCACTTTCCCTCACCGATCTAGCAACGAACTAGACTCGGCTACTCCACTATCTCGGATTGAAAAACAATCCTACTCTCGGAACAATGTTCCTACAATCTCGATCCACAAAACAGATCTACACTCGGAAGATAAAGCTTCCTACAAACTCGGAGACAAAAGCTCCTACACTCGGAGAAAATTTCTCCTACAAAAATGGAGTACAAGTATTAAAGAAATACAAACAGTAATAGTGTCTGGTTCAGATCTGAAAATTAAACAGGGACTGGAATCTTCTTCTTGGCGTTTGGCTTTATCAGAGAAGTTGAAGAATGATTCTCGGTAACAGTAGATCTGAACTCCTTGCTTCCACGATCGGACAGAAGATGAAAATGTGAAAAACGATCCCGATCTGAAGAGCTTCTTCAGTCTATTTCCTCTTAAGATCGAAACCCTTGCCAGAGAAGAACAGTGGCGGCGGCGGCTTTCGTTCCGTGAAGAGAGAGAGAGAGGAAATAACGATTATTTTGGAAAGCGACGGCTGCAAAACTCAAAGGAATTTTCTTCTTGAAAGATCTGTTTTCTCATTAGGGTTTGTCGATTAGACAAGACCTTTTATAGGAGTACTAATAATGGTCATAATTGGTTTTAAAGATAGACACATGGACCAATCATGTCACGGGATTTGAAATTCTGTCAAATCTGGACTTAGAAGAAATTTCAGGGAAAAAGGGGTCATATACACGAGTATGTATAAAACTACTCGAGTAGGTCAAGAACTACTCGAGTAAGCAAAGAAATTTTACTCGGGTATATAAATCATGACTACTCGAGTATGTAGAAGAAAACTACTCGAGTACATTTAGTCAACTACTCGAGTAATTTAGAGGATCTACTCGAGTACAAAGAAAAATTTCTCGGGAAGGAGTAGAGCTACTCGAGTACAAGTTATACTACTCGAGTAGGCAGAATTGAACTACTCGAGTGGTTAGAATAACTACTCGAGATAAACACTTAGAGATATTCTGCACACGGGAAAAATAACTACTCGAGTAGTCAGATTGAACTACTCGAGAGGAATAAAATTATCTCGAGTATATGAAAGAATTACTCGAGTGTATCTTAGCTACTCGATACAGAGAAGATTGTTACTCGACACAGTGTCGAGACTTACTCGAGTATATAAAGTATCTACTCGAGTAAATGACTTAGAAAAATTCTGGGAACAATGAATCAGGAACTACTCGAGTATGAACTACTCAAGAGAAAATAAGCTACTCGAGTATGTGACTTGGACTACTCGAGTGATTTACTTAGAAAAATTTGGAACCTGAATTCTGGGCAACTCGAGTAGGAAGAATGATGTACTCGAGTAGTTAAGTAAGCTACTCGAGTATGTTAATGAACTACTCGAGTGTTTTACTTGACTTCACGAGAGGAAGAATTTTCTTACTCGAGTATGCAGAACTTTTTACTCGAGTATTTCTCAAGCAATCTACTCGAGTAGTTAAGGACCTACTCGAGAGAAATACTTAGAAAAATTTCTGTCAGCAATTTTCTTCTTCTACTAGAAGGGAATCAGCACCAAGTCTTTATACAGTCCTATAGTTTGAATATGAAGTGTATCCCAATAGAGAGACTACACGTGAGTCAACACTTTGGAACACACAATGAGGGATTACACTGTGTGGTCCTGTGTTTGATGACCCATTGTAGACTGACATTGGTCTACACTTCCCATTAGAGTCCTGCAAACACATACCTCAAACAAAGCATCAAATACAACCTAATTCATCTTAGTTCCAGGGTGACTTCATCAAATCTGGGTTACTGTGGACACGGTTCCCAACAAGGGTTATCCTAATCTAGGACTTTAGTATCCAACAGAGTCAGAATTTGACTTAACTGGAGTTTTAGATTCTGACTATGCTGTATGCAGAGTGGATAGAAAAAGCACTTCAGGAACATGACAGTTCCTTGGAGATAGGCTTGTGTCCTGGTTTTGTAAGAAGCAGACATCTGTGTCTACTTCAACTACAGAAGCTGAATACATTGCAGCTGGCAGTTGTTGTTCACAAATATTGTGGATTCAAAACCAACTTCTGGATTATGGTCTCAACTTAAATAATTCAACTATATTTTGTGACAATACCAGTGCAATTTATATTGCTCAAAATTCAGTACTGCAAAGTAGGACTAAGCATATAGAGATTAGACATCACTTCCTTAAAGATTGTGTGGACAAAAAGAAAGTTAACTTGTCTTTATCTCTATTGATTTGCAAAGAGCAGACATCTTCGCTAAACCTTTAGATGAGAAGAAACATCTGTTCTTTCTGAATCAGCTAGGTATGATTAATGGAGAAGTTTAATTTGATTTCTGTCCAAGGTCGAAGAATTGATCACATTTCGTCGAACGGAGATCGACGATCTGAGAACTGTTCTTAAGATATTTCGTCGACCTGAGATCGATGAACTCTCTGCGTGAAGTTATTTCGTCGAGCGGAGATCGATGATCTTGCTTCAGAAAAATTTTCGTCGACCTGAGAACGACAAAAAGTTTTCCCCTCTTCCAACTGAGATCCATAATATTATTTCTTCATGAAATTTTTTCATCTACCTGAGAATGAAGATTTTTATTTTTCGCAGGACAGAGCCCGCCGCTTCATATTCTGAAAACCTTATATCTAGGTTTTCGTCGTGCTATATCTCGCGCTTTCTGTTCTCTTGCACTTGATCTCTCTCTTGTTTTTGCAGGAAAATCAATGGTAATTCTGGCGCTCTACCTCTCCAGCATGAAGTATGACACCGGGTTCGATATTGACTTTGATTCCTTTAACCACACTGATTAGATTCTCATAGACGTTCTCCAGCTGTGTGAAGAACAGCAACTGAATAAATTCATGACCATAAGGATCAAGTTTCCAGCGAATGAAATCATGGAATGGGTTTATTCTTCAACCTCTCCGGATGCAAAAATGATTTCTAGCATCATCGGTAGTAATTAGGTTACTCTAACTCCTGAATTTTTAACTGAGATATTTGGTTTGGCAAATGGAGACGATGATATTGATTTAGATAACTATGAATATGATGATATGCTGACTAAAATGGATCACTCTGAAGGAAATCCTAATAAACAACAGAAAAAGAATTTATCTATTCACTATAAATTTCTGGCATATATTGTTGGTAATGTTTTGTTGGGCAAACATACAGCCCATAATTATATAACCAGGCACCAGTTCTTGGTGATGTGTTCTCTGGTAGATAAGAAAGCAGTCAATTGGGGAAAGATACTGTTTGATTAGATTAAGAAGAAAAATTCCAAGAAAGAAGTTTGTTTTGCGGGGATTTTAGGAATATTCCTCCAGGAAAAGACACCTGAATTATTGGTCTCCCAGGCAATATTCATTAATGCCTCTAATAGGATAACCTCTGCTTTATTTGGCAGATGGGAGTGGTCCATCCCTAAACCATCCAAGGCTTCCTCCTCCAGAACTTCTGAGGACACCAGGGCATTAATAGCCTCTCCACCACCTCTAGAAGAGTTCTTCCATCCACCAGCATTCCTTCACCTCCTCCTCCTCCACAACAACAACCACCTTCACCTCTTCCTCAACAATCACCTCCATATTCTCCAATCATCATCCCTGAGGACATTCCATCTCCACTTTCTTAATCTCCACTTCAAACTCATGTATCTGATATTCCATCCACATCCTCATAGCCCACTTTCAATCTGCTATCTCGTCCTCCACCATCTCCACATCATTGTCCAATTCCATCTCATTTTCAGGAACCCACCTCAACACCCACTACCAAAGTTCCTACCTCCACTACTGAAATTCCATACAACCCTCCTTCCACATTTCCTAAATACACACATTCAAATTTCTCCCATACCTTCTCTGTGTGTTCCAATTGTCGACATCATACCCCTTACACCACCTCTGCTCCTGAACCTCTCTACTTAAATTAATTTGACATAGCCAAAGATCTTCTCGCTTTCATTTCTCCCACTCTTGAGCAATTAATAGCACAATCTATTGCTCCTCTCTCTTCATCCATCATTTCTATCTCTACCAGAATTATTGCTCTCTCCTCTATTCCTTCTTCTAGGGGGCTGGCTTCAGGATGCTCTGAAACCAGCCAGGGGGAAATGTTCTATGAAGAAGTTCCAGTTCCTCCTCCAGCTCCAGCAGCATCAGTAGATTTTGAAATGATTGATGATTCAGCAAAGGCAGACATTCCAACTGAAATAATAGATATAGTTGATGATTCTGATTTAGACATGATTTGTGATACAATTGCAGAAATAACCACTGTTGGTGATTTCATTATAAATCCCACGGTTGATTTAAATTCTTTACTAAATTCTTTTAATTTTGCTTATATAAATGCTTTACCCAGTTTTATTGCTCAGTACTCTAAAGCTATTGTAATTTATACTGCTACAATAAGTCATGTTATTGTAGATCAACTAAAGGCAAGTTTTGTAGTTCCTGAGATTATAGAAAGTTCAGCAGTTAAAGAAATTAGTGAACCAGCTCCTGAGCATAAGGCCTTTTCTCCACCCACTTTTGGCTGGTGTGAATCTCGAATGCCAGATTTGGATGATATTTTGTTTGTTGACATGGAAGAAGAAGTAAAAAGTGTTCAGACTGCTACAAAATGTTCTACAGTGCAAGCAAGTCATACTCAACCACAGGTTCCAGGAATCTTAGCTGATTTGCTAAAGTAGTTGGACGCTCTTTATGACAATCCAGAACATTCTTCTGATGATGATGTTAGTGAGTCAGATGACTCAGAAAATACAAGTTATAAGAGAAGAAAGGCTCCTTCTAATACTACTCCTCTAAAGACTATTCCAAAGCCAAATCCATTTGCTAATGTTCCATTCTATATCCTGCATAACATAACTCTCACTCAAGACACCCCAAACTGGATGATATATTCCAAAAATAAAAAAAAATCTAGGAAGAAGAGCAGGATATACTCTCCACCTCATAAATTCAGGAGACGTCCTCTTCCTCCTCCTACATCAGGATCTTCTGGAAGTGTTTCTCGGGTTCAGAAATCTACATCTTCTCATCAGTCTAAACCTTCCTGCAACAGACAATAACATAGTTCTAGCAGCAACAACAGGCATCAACAATACCAAAAGTACAGCAGCCAGCAGAAGACCTCTGAAGATGATCAACTAGATAAAACATCTCCTGAAAGGCCTCTTTCTCCAGTCTATGATCAAGAAATGGACCCCAACTCCAGAATGGCCAGATTTCACGAATTAATAACTCTATCTCAAATGAGAAAAGCAAAGGAAGAAGGATAGGACATATCTCAGTATTTTACTATGTCCTCCTATAGAAAGAAAGAGCTAGACAAATTTTAGGTACATAATCTTTTTAATGTTGATGCTTATATGTCATTGCATCCAGAAGCTGTAGTACCAAGGGCTGCTTCAGTGACAATCCTTGTAGCTAGTGATATGAAAATGACAAAACAACAAGCTGTAGATCCCAAAAGGTAAATCATCTTCACCAAACCAGCTTCAGATGAAAAGAAGAAATATTCTAAGAAAGCCTGAAAAATTCTCTTTCTATATTTTGATTTGAACTGTTATCTATTATTTGTACTTCACAAGGCACTGTTGTTAATATCTGCTGAACAACTTTAATTCTGCTAGATATCTTTTTTTTGCTTTGTGATTTTTCTTTTTTCTGTTGTTCATAGTGACCTCACCCAAATAGGGGGAGATTGTTGCATCCCTAGTTTGGATTTGGGCTATGTTTACTATTAGGTTATTGACCCTTCATATATAGCCTAGGGTACAATTGTTAGTTCTAAGGTCTATGTCAGTCTGACTAGGATAGACCTACATTGATCCAGCCCTCAGAAGAAATAAGAGATCCAGACATGGAAGAAATGCAGTCTTTAAGAGATCAGATAATCAGTTCAAAGTTCTTTGAACTAAGCTCGACGATCGTCCATCACAGACCGACGAACTAAGCTCGACGATCGTCGATCACAGACCGACGAACTCAGAGTCCCTACTCTGAGTTGAGCTCGACGAACTTGGAGCTCAGGTCGATGATCTCCCCTCTTCTCTCAAGTTCTTTGGTAGACGAAATTCTACCTCAGGTCGACGAACTTGGAGCTCAGCTTCGACAGTGTATTTTTCTAGATCAACTTTTCTCTGAGCTCAGTTCGACGAAGGCAATTTCTCAGCATGATGAACTTGAAGTTCAGGTCGACGAAATCTGTCTGAGTTCGACGATTTCTCTCAGTATCAGTTTTGCATTTTCTCTCTTTGATTTCAGTTTGGATTATTCTGATGCAGTAATTCTCTGAAAATTAATTCTTATATTCTAAAGAATATGATCGTTGTTTGACATCATTAATTATGGATTTCTGAGAGTAATTACTTAACTTATTTACTGAGACAGTTGAGGAATTACATTCAAGACAAATTCCAGTCGTTTAAGTCCCAGGATTTCAGTATTAATTCAGGAATTCAAATTTCAAATGTCATAAATCCTTCAGAGTATAAAAAGGAAAATTCTTCTCTTCAGGACAACAACAATAAGAATAAGGAAGGGAATTACAAGAGATCTGTTACTCAACAACTGATACAAGTTTTGCAGAGAAAAATATTGCATTCTACAAGAAATTGAAGAAGAACATCAACACCCAGATCTTTAATCTTCTTCAGTTTCTACTTTTGACTTCAACAGGACAACTCATCTACATCAGTCCAAGAAGTTTTTTGAAGATCTTCATTAAGGCCTACACACTGTGCAAAGCTCTCATCTTCCTGAACCATTTTACATCTCAGGGGGAGCTTTTACAACATCATTCACTAAAGTCTTCTCAGTTGTTTGAGAAAGAGAAGACATCATCAATTTTCTTTTTCCCACTGTGTACAGGGTTATAACTTCCTTCAAAAGTTAACCCCTTTGGTTTTTGGGCACCTGATCAAAACTCAAAAGGGTTGTTAGATCTCCCTTAAAAAAATAGATCTTGTGGTGACATGGCGCCTGAGCAAAAACCTATGGTGGTAGGGCACCTGATCAAAAACCTGTAGTGGATTCCTACCAGCGTAGTAGAAGCGTGGATGTACCCAAGTTTATGGGAACCACTATAAATTTCTTGTGTCATCCGGAATGCTCTATTGTTAATTTTTTGTGTGCTGTGATTATTTTGCTTTTATTCTCTCTTTATACATATACGTATCACCTATTTTAATCCGCTGTAAAAATTAATTGAAGTTTTAAAATACTTTATTCACCCCCTGTAGAGTTAAGCAGATCTATTTGTCACTTTCAAAGGCTAAAACGTAAATTAGTGCCCCTTGTTCGAATCTTGTTAAGAAGTAGTTTGAAACGTGATGTGATTCTTCGCTTCATTTCACTTGTGTCAGCATCATGCATTATTGAGATAAAACATGTATGTATGACTATTTCTATTTGATGTTTTTGCCTATGATGCTGCTTCCAAGCATAAGAATTGGACTGAAACAACATTATTTATCTATAAGCACATGTGTTCGAGTACAAGATCTATTTTCATGATGCTTACTATGTTACTGTATTTACTCTATAAATAACTTAGCATTGTACTCCAAATCATTGTGTATTTAGTTTCAATTGTGCATTCTTCTTCCGCATAAGAAGTTTATTACGTATGGATCTCTCCAATTGAAAATGCATGAGAGGAATTATCCAGTCCACAATTTAGAGTACGCGACCGTGATATTCTCTCTCAAGCTATGGCGGCACTACTTGTATGGCATGAAGATCAATATATTTACAGACCATAATAGCCTAAAGTATCTGATAGATCAGAGGGACTTGAACATGCGACAACAGAGGTGGATAGAGTTCCTTGGGGACCACACCTTCAAGATTCACTATACTCCCGATAAGGGAAATGTTTTTGCAGATACGCTGAGTCGAAGGACTTCTGCACATGCAAACTAGATTTTGATGCATGAAGAACGTCTAAATAGTATCTTGGAAGCCTAGGAAATCTCGTGTAGAGAGGAGTACAATGATGAAGGCATGCTTTAAATAAACGGAGGTGCAATGAGACCTTGCAGACAGGATTTGATAAGCATTGGAGCTTGATGAAAGCATGCAACACTATGTAGCGGAGACCATGGATAGGTCTAATGCTGAGTTTTCTTACGAAGATGGATATCTGCAAAAAGATGACTGTTTATGCATCCCAAAGTTTGGCACTTTACGAGAGGAATTGATGTATGAGGTTTATTTTACAAAGTATTTGATCCACCTGGGGATCACAAAAATATATGAAGACATGAAGACACTGTTCTGGTGGTCGATTTTAAAGAAAGACATAGCACACAATGTGGCAAAGTGTTATACTTATGTAGTGGTGATAACTGAATGTTACAAGACTGGTGGATTTCTAAAGTTTTTGTCGATTCTGAAATGAAAATTTGACAATATATCAATGTAATTCATACATGGATTGCAGAGATCGCAACATGGGAATGATTGTGTCTGGGTAATCGTAGCCCGTTTGACAAAGGTATCATACTTCATTTCGAATTAGAAAGGTGATTCAGTGGAAAAGCTATTAAAGATTTTTGAGGATAACATAGTACGATTGCACGGTGTGCGCCGTAACAACTTAAGTGACAATGATGGACATTTAACTTCAAATGATTGGAGGCTAGTACACCAACTATTGAGATCAAAGTTGAAATTCAATAAGTCCTTCCATCCTCAAACTGATGGGCAGACTGAAAGGACCAATAGGACCCTGGAGGACATTCTCCGTATGTGCTCTTTGAATTTCAAAAATCAGTGGGAGCATCATCTCTTTATGACTGAGTTTTTTATAACAATAATAACCAAACGAGTATATGAATGGCGCCCTTCGAGGCCCTTTATGGTAGAATGTATCATACCTTGTTGGCTTGGGCGGAGACGAGCTAAAATAAATTATTTAAGCAAATGGAATTTGAAGATGCTACTTCAACCATACGTATAATCCGAGAGTGATTGTTGATCCCTTAGGATAGGCAGGCCAAATACTACAGCGAGAAGCTCCAGAACATCGAGTTTTTCATAGGTGACTTGGTTTATTTGAAGATCAAATCATTCAAGGTCGTGTCAAGGATTTTATGCTTGGAAAAGCTGAGCCTGTGATACCTCGTACTGTTTGAAGTTGTGGAGCGTGTTCGAGAAGTTGCCCATCGGCTCGCTCTTTCAATAGAGTATAGCAGCTTGCACTACGTGTTCCACATATCGGTGTTGAGGAGGTCAATGAAAGAGCCTACTCAAGTGGTTACAGTTGGCCAAGTTCCCGTCGATGATGGGCTAAAGAATAGGGTCAAGCCTATCTGTATCTTGGACATTGAAGTTAAATAGCTGTGGGACAAAATGATCTGAATGTTCAAAGTCCGATGGGAAATTTGCGGACGTGAAGAGCTTTCTTGGGAACGGGAGCAGTCTATGCTTGAGGAGTTTCCTGAGCAATTTCGCTAAGGTACTATTCTAGTTTTTACTTATATTCTGTTGTTTCCTTTCATTCCAGAAGTTTAGGACAAGCTTTCATTAGGGGGTGGAGAGTTATAATGCCCTAGAAATTTTACACAAAAATAGCTCTCTAGGTGGTACCGCCCGACGGTAGTGCTAGCGCCGGCGGTGGCGTAGCTGATTTAATTGCCATAGCTCTTGGTGAGATACTTCCCGATGGTAGTATTACCCCATAGCGGTAGTGGACCTTTTGATATAGGCTGCGATATGATAGGATGAATCGCCTACCGCTCGACAGTAGTATGGTATCGCGCAACGGTAGAGTGCCAATTATGGCCAGCCATGTGTCGGCATATGTGTGGAGAGTTTAAATGATGGATTACTGAACATGGCACCATACGAGGTACTACATGGTGGAAGCTTGTTACCACGTGATGGTAGTGCTCTGTCCTTGAATTTTAGATTAAATCGTGGCCATTCTTCAATTTCAAGTAGGATCCGACTATAAGGAGTTAAGCATGCTGGTATAAGGATGAAATATGAGGGTTTTTACCTTATTTATTTTAGTGTTTTTCTTTCTAAAAACTAGAGAGGGGAGAGTAAAGGAAGAAGAAGGAGAGATACCGCCATTACAAGAGCTTCAGAGCCCCAAATCCTTAGCGGAGTCCAGATCTTGGAGAGAAGCCAGGTGCGGTTCTTTCCATCTATTTGGATTTTTTGATCCATGGTGCCAAAGAGAACTTCAAGGGTAACGATCTTCCTCCTCTCGTTAGGACGTGCGTGTCTTGTTTTGTTTCTATATACTCACATGAAAGTGCCCATTTTGTTAAGTGGCATACGACTAGACTTTCTCTGGGTCGATTGAGTCTTTCCCTAGCTAAAATTGTAAATAGAGTTTAGAATCGAAATACGAACAAAGGCATGTTGTGTGGAGTCCATCCAAATAAGTTGGTCTGGATTGGTGATGGTTATAATTTTCTTTATATGCTAGTGAAGACTCCATGATTTTTGAGTTTTAAGTCCTGTGGAGTGCTTCAGGGAGTCTTGCAGGCAAACTCCAAGAAGTACCCGCTATATTGGATAGAACTGATGTTCTTGAAAGTCTTTATTTTCAAGGGTAGCTAAACCACATAGAGGCGTTGAATAGGTTTCTATGTTTTTAATAATTCGTTTAACTTTTATAATTTTAGGCAATGTGAGGTGATCTACTTCCTAGTGCTTTCAAGATATTCATCCAGATAACACATCAGTTTATAGTGGTTCCCAGATTATGTGTATGTCCATTGTACCTCCTGCCTTTCTAATAGTGTGTTAGACAAGGCACTACACCAATATCTCAGCTCCTAAGAGCTTACAACATGATCCAGCAAGACCACTCAGTCTCCTCTAAGACTTATAACTCAGACACAGAACCCTATAACTCAATGGTCAGAATACCACCTACCTTAGTCCAAAAGGCCTTACTACTTAGGCTGGTAGGACGGCCCTACAACTCAGATTCAGAGGATCTTACAACTCAGGCCAAATCCCTACCTCTCAGGTCTATAACAGATCCTACAAACTCAACCTTTATAACACAGGCTTACATCACACATCCAAAAGGATCTTATAGAGAGAGAAAAATAGTTGGTGTTAATTTGACACTGGAGAAATTATCTCTGTGTCTTACTCCTTTTGTCTTGAGAAAACTCAGTCCAGATTTCTTCTTCACAGCTCCAGAAATTATCTTCAGGAATTGCTCAGCTTGGGTTGTGAAGTGTCTGCATCAAGGTTTAGACTTGCTGCTCCTTCTTTCTTATTATTGATGATGAGGACGACAACATCTAATCGGAGGAACATTCGGGTCAATCGATTTGAGCTTTTTTGCTTCTTGTCTCAGCAATAATGGCAGGAAGACGATGACAATCTTCCCCTTTTCAAAAAGAGAAAGCCCTCAAAAAGTTCGTGATTCCATCTTCCAATTTTCTTCCTTTTATATTCTACATATTAACGGCTATATGACGTATGAGCACAACTTTAAATGCTGGTATAGAGCCTTCTTTGTACAAAATATATTATACAGTTGGCCGTCGACGCCATTAGTGGTGGATTCTAGCTTTCCCGCATTGAATTTGAATTTCGTTTACTTTTGATGACTTTGGCTGATGCAACGTCTGTGAACTTAGCCAAATCTTCACATTCATCACAGGCATTGAGTGAACAAGCTTCACTCAACGAATCTGGACTTAGCCAATTTTTTGCTTCATCGGGTGTTGAGTGTGTTGAGTGAACAAGCTTTACTCAATGCCAAAACCCTTAGTCATCTTTCTGAAACGTTCTGCATCTTAGGTTTTGAGAGCATTGAGTGAACCTTCATCACTCAACTCTTTCTGACGTTCATAGTCCAACATTCTCTGAATGATTATGGGTTGAGTGCATTGAGTAAACTGGCTTCACTCAACGCCTCAATACTCTTTCCACTTGTTAAGCGTCGAGTATGTTGAGTGAACTGGCTTCACTCAACGCCTCTGGACTTAGTCAATTCTTCATCTATTTGAAGGCGTTGAGTGAGCCGGCCTCACTCAATGCTTTCTACCTTTGCCTATCTACTTTATTAGCCGTTGAGTGAACTGTCATCACTCAATGCTTATGGATTTAATCGATTTCTGTCCTCAATCTTCTTAGGCTTTGAATATAGTAGCTTGATTCAATGCTTTTTGGTATTGGCAGTTAGTGCATTGACATCACTCAACTCTTCTGGACTTAGTCGATTTCTATCCTCAATCTTCCTAGGCTTTGACTACAGTAGCATGACTCAATGCTTTTTGGTCTTGGCGTTGAGTGCGTTGATATAACTCAATGCTTCTAGACTTGAGTAATTTTTATTCACTGTCAATGCAAGGGCTTTGACTGACTGGTCTTTACTCGACGTATCAGCTCTTCTGGCGATGAGTGAGCTGTCCTCACTCCACGCCTCTGGACTCAACCAGAATTTTTCCTTTATCAACTGCACTTCTTGACATATGGCATTGAGTGAACTAGATTTACTCAACACATTTGAACTTCGTCGAATATCGTTACCTGGCATTGAGTGAGCCTACTTCACTAAACACATGTGGACTTAGGCTAATATCGTTATCTGGCATTGAGTGAGCTTGCTTCACTCAATGCCTGTGGACTTAGGAAAATTTCTCCCTTTCCATCCAGCTCCTTTGTGTCCATCAATCATTGTCACTTGAGCCACCTGTCCAATCAATGTGACAAAAAGCAACCTGTATGCATGAACTTGAACATAAATCAAATACAACAATGTGTATACCATTGACTTGTTTGACTTCTTACAAATCTGGGACATTGGGATCAATGGACCCAACAATCTACCCCTATTTGAAGAAGTCAAAACCTTTCATCAAAACTCTTAGTCAATGATACACACAATATAAGCAACAAATAATACGTATAATGGAAGAGGTAATAAGATATAGGTTAGCACACTTTCCTTGCCTGAAGGTTATCATCATCACTTGTTGCTCCCCCTATTTTGATACATCGCCTTGATCATTTCCTTGATCACATTGCCCTCCCCCTTTTTGACTTTTGTAGAATAGTCAGGGAGGTGTTGTCCTTATCTGGCTTTAAACATCTTCTCCCCTATCTGATTATATATAATCAACTTCTTGAACCTTCTCTATAGGAAACATAATTAGTTATTGCAAGTATTGGACTTGCTCCCCTCAACAGGAGCTTCCAGTCATGATAGCACTTGAACCACTTAAAAGGCTTGATATCACTAAAGGTCTTCTCCACCTGCAAGAAGTAGTACAACCTACAACAAAATAACATACGGAGGAACTGAAGCTATACCAAGTTCAACATACCCAATTCAAACTTGAGGTGTTGAACTTTGCTTCATCTAGTGGCTTAGTGAAGATGTCAACCACTTTCTTGTCTGTGGGGACAAACTCAAGACTGATGTCATTACATTCCACATGCTCTGTAATAAAATGATATCTTATCTCAATATTCTTAGTCCTACTATGTGTGACAGGATTCCTAGCAATTGAGATGACACTAGTAGAATCACAAAATAAAGGACTTCAACTTATCTGGAGGTTATAGTCCTATAGCTAATGTTGGATCCACAACAACTGTGAACAACGGCTCCTAGCAGAAATATACTTTGATTCGGCAGTTGAGATTGCAACACTTGTTTTCTTCTTACTACTCCAAGACACTAGTCTTCCACCAAGGAGTTGACAGGTGCCTGATGTGCTCTTCCTATCTTCTTTGCAGCCTGTAAAGTATGCATTTGAATAGCCTGTTAGATTTAAATCCACATTTCTATGTTACCATAAGCCAAGATCTAGTGTGCACTTAAGATACCTCAAAATTCTCTTAACAGCTGAGTAGTGATATTCATTAGGGCAGGACTGATACTTAGCACAAACACGTGTAGAATAGATGATAACTGGCCTACTTGCAGTAAGGTATAAAAGGGAGCCAATTATCCCTCTATACAAAGTTTCATCAATAGGTTTCCCTCCTTCATCTTTGTCTATATGCATACTTGAACCCATGGGAGTTTTCATGGTGGAGGCATTCTCTTTACCAAACTTCTTGATAAAATCTTTGGTGAACTTTGACTGTGATATGGACAAGACATCATTAATCTGACCTACTTGGAGGCCCAAGAAGAACTTGAGCTCACCCATACCGATCATCTCAAACTTCCCTTGTATAAGTTTATCAAACTTCCTGCAAAGGTTGTCATGAGTAGATCCAAAGATTATATCATCAATATAAATCTGGACTTGGATGATCTTGCCCTTAGATTCTCTTAAGAATTGGGTCTTGTCTATCTTCCCCCTTGAGAATTTGTTCTCAATTAAGAAGTTGGAAAATGTCTCATACCAAGCTCTAGGAGCTTGCTTTAGCCCATATATAGCTTTCCTAAGTCTACAAACAGAATCAAGTGAGTTAGGAACAACAAAACCTGGAGGATGTTGATGCAGTTTATGACAAGTTTACCGGTCGCACAAGTAATATAAAATGGGCGAATTTTCCCAAGTATTGATTTCTCAAGGAACACAGTAAGGTGGAGTTAATTTTGAGGACTTGAGATTGAAGTCCTTAGGTCGGTGTTTACGAAGGGGGTTTCGATTGTTTGTGAAAAAATCAAGTAAAACACTAACAAACTACTCCTATGAAATGCTATTATGCAATGCTTCGTCGGGCGGATGGAAAACTACACGGGCCGTTATGCACCGAATTGTTAGGTGGATGGATGTATAGGCTTGCGGATGAGGTGGTGAGAATGACGGAAGTGAAACACTAACAAACTACTCCTATGCAATGCCGCTATGTAATGCTTCGCCTGGCGGATGGAAAACTACACAGGCCACTATGCACCGAATTGCTAGGCAGATGGACAAGTAGGCTTGTGGATGAGGTGGTGAGAATGGTAGAATGAGGGTCGTGAGGACCTCTTCGCTACGCACGCCACTAGTAATTGCTATTGCGGCACTGTGTGGTGGAGGATGGATAAGGGTGCACCTCAAGCTAATAACGTAAATATAAAATCACATAAACATGATGATACACAAACGTATATCAAATTAAGTACACTTCATCAAGTACAAAGGGATCAAACTACACTATCAACAACAAAAGAAGAAGAGAGTGTGAAATCGACCGGATCTAAAGTCTTGTTGAGGATTCACTAAAGGAATCGTCGGGTTATCAATCCACATCCTAGCTCGGTCCTCAACTTCGTCCAGGGTAGAGGAGGCAATCACTAACTCCCAATGAACCCGTCTTCTTCGTGTCACGATCTGGTGAAGGATGACACAAACTCCTCCGAGCTTGATGATGAATGTTGGGTCAAACCCTTCTTGAAGCTCAAGGATGAAGGAGGGAGCCAAGAGATAGCTCTAGCTTGAATTTGGCGTTGAAAGCTTGCCCGGAGCCCCTCCCTACTGTGGAGGGAGAAGGAGATCGGCGGAACCCTCCTCAGAGACAAAAATGGCGGATAAAAAGTCCAGAATTCAGAATTAGGGCGGAACCTGCGTATTTATAGATTGCAGAAATAATAGAACGCCCGATCAGTGGCGCACGACCAGTGGTCGTACGGACTGTGTCCTATGATCATGCAATTAGCATGGCAGAACCTGGAAAATAGAAAAACAAAGAGAAACCATGCGTCTTACTCACGCATGGGCGCTTCTGCCAGTGCAAGAAGGAAAATGCACGATTAACCCAGATATGAAAATCACGGCAGCTGGTTGGACCGTGTGATTTACTCGCGCACGGGCACTTCTGCCCGTGCATAAGCAAAGCACACGATTAACCATAGAGCACAATATATCAAGGTAGCCACAGGAAAACCGTGCGTTACCTTCGTGCACAGTTCTGAAGAAACCGTGCGTTAACCGTGCGTGAAGATCGTCGAGCTCAACAAAATGTACGATCGGCAACAAACCGTGCGCAAAGGAAACACACGACCGTGTGTTTTCCTCAAGTCAGATTTCCTGCCTCAGGGAAAATGCACCACCTGCACATCAAAACCAAAACTGGAGCACAAGCTCCCAGCACCAATACACAGTAAAATGAACAGCCAGAAAGAGCCATGGGGTGCACCATGTGCTTACCCCCGAAAACAGAATGCGCAATTGCACACCCTCAGGCCAAAGCGGTGAATAGAGTGGTCATTGACCGATCGAAGCAAATATAACCGATTACGATTGAAATGCAGTGCACGAGTGAGAAAATTGGCATAGATGAGTCCGAAAATCAGTATATAAATAGGCCTCATCACACCCCCTGACTTACCTTTTTACGTGTGCCAAGCAAACAAAATCTATACGGATAGGGAAAATAAACTAGCTAACATAGAAATTGAGATACGGAGTACCATACGAAGTCGTATGCTCGCGCGCGTAAAAATATAATCGAGTAAATTTCTCAGTGTACAAAATATTTTATACTTTTCACAATGTGTATCAAGATTTTATTACTACTTAAAAATGGAATCACGGTGAATCTTCCGGTCACGCATAGGTAGAAAGTAGGTAGGCCAATCAGGTGAGCATTGCCAAAGACCGGGGCTCAGGATCACCTCCAAAGAAATCCATCAATGTTGGGGACCATATGCTTGCCCATTCACACTCTCTCCACGACACTAGTTCGACTCAAGCGTGAATCTGTAGGACTATAGGGGAAGAGATGAGTCTTGGGTTTCGGTGAGGTAAACAAAGATAAATAAGAAGGCTACCCACCTAACCCAAATGAGCTAGCATAAAAAAGTATCTATCCGCTAACCAAAATGCATGCTGGTACACCACACACCGAGACTTAATTTTTAAAATATGGGTGTGCGAACCGCCTAATCCAATTACAATCTCATCTCAAATAGAATTTTCAATTATACTTTTTCTTTTTCACAATTAATTTATATATATATATATATTTCAACTCATCTTTTTATTTTAGCAGTTTCAGCAAATTAAACTTTGCAGCACATCCACATATTCACAAGGAATATCACCTCATCAACACACCAAAATGAAAATGTAAAACACTAAAGCTCGACTTGGGTGTGCGACTAAAATCGGCTATGAGGCTTTGGTGAAATAATGGCGGAGCTGAATCAAAAGAAGGGGTAGGCACAACGTGGATAGCGAGGATGAGACGTTAGGAGCGGTTCAAAGCTCAACCGGGCCTAAATGATGGCCTACATCATGCTCATGCTTGACTAACCATGCACCAATGCTTCGAGAGTAGCTTGAGGAAAATTCTTAGCCATCGAGAAAGATGATCCTTCTTCCCAAATCGAGCAAAACGAGTCTAGTGACGGCTACACACATGCCTACACTACTGTTCGATTCACACCGGATTCACCAATTGTTGAATAGAATAAATAGTATTTACGTAATTCGAAAAATATAAACTATAAGTATATAAAAACATTGAATCTACTCAAATTTATACAAGAGATGAGAGCACTCGACTAGGAGCACTACAGGAGGCAACATTTTACTCCGTCTCACAATCCTATGCCCGCACAATAATTTTTCCAAATCATATAAAAGAAACAAGTTTAACTCACATCACGCTAACAGCTAAGCACGCGCTCATGTGGGTGCAGTGGTGTGTTATGCAATTAACTAATTAAAATAAAATAATGAAAACATCTAGTATGCAAACGAAATGTGCGCGTGCAAAAGGTAACAAATACTGGCTCTCCCCCAGACTTAACCTAAGCTACACCGCATATAAAATTGAAATTAAAATCAGATAGAGACAAGGGAAGTGGTTACCCAGTGCTCAGCTAGTGAGCACACCAGAAGACGCGTGAAAAAACAGAAGCAGGTCCGTCAAACGAAGAATCACAACCCCGCAAATATGAATTTGCCATGAATACCTGCAGGGGTGAGCTCCGCAAAAATAAAATAAAAATAGACAAAATACAAAGAAATACTAAAACTAAGATAGACATGAAAAATAAAAATGAAGGCAATGTAAGATAAATACTGGGGTTATTGTCCACCCAGCATGACTTATTCGGCTAACGAAGAGTTCTAGTTAATGGGCCTATCAAATAAAAGATGCATAGGTAACTGGCCGAATATCCGTTGCGGTACCGAGTATCGATACGGAGACAATGCAGTTACCACTCTACCTAAAAAATAATACCTTAACAACTTAGGTAGAGGAAATAGGAAGTAAGAAGAGGAGGAGCACTGGTCCTCACTCATCTCACCACAAAATAAATCCATTCCCAGCAAGGTATCATCTACAGGGAGACGACAGGAGGAGAAAGCAATTAATGGAGCTTCCACAACAAAGGAGGAATTAGCCTCGTCACGAGAGAGGATGCTATCATCCATGACACGAGCTGAAAGCTCCAATTCCACTTGAAGCACCTACGAACACTCAACCCGCACAGGCTCAGATACAGAAAGGGGATCAAGAAATAAAGGAGCTGAAGAACTAAAATAATCAAAAATAGGCGGAGTGGTCCAGGTCTCACTCCCTCAGGATCCAAGCATAGATCATCATCGTTGTCATTTGAGTCATAGCGAGGGTACGGATACGGAGATAATGCAGTTACCCCTCTACCTAAAAAATAATACATGAATAACTCAGGTAGAGGAAATAAGAAGTAAGAAGAGGAGGAGCACTGGTCCTCACTCATCTCACCACAAAATAAATCCTTTCCCAGCACAATATCATCTACAGGGAGATGACAGGAGGAGAAAGCAATTAATGGAGCTTCCACAACAAAGAAGGAATTAGCCTCATCGCGAGAGAGGATGTTATCATCCATAACTCGAGCTGAAAGCTCCAATTCCTCTTGAAGCACCTGCGAATACTCAACCCGCACAGGCTCAGATACAGAAAGGGGATCAAGAAATAAAGGAGCTGAAGAACTGAAATAATCAAAAATAGGGGGAGTGGTCCCAGTCTCACTCCCAGCAGGATCCAAGCATAGATCAACGTCGTTGTCATTTGAGTCATAGAGAGGGGAATCCAAGATCTCGAGGTCCTCAGTGGTGGTTTTGGACCTCCTCATCTAACAAGGAAGTGAGAACTTCCTCCTCAGAAAGGATCTCCTCATCATCGCACCTCGGTGTGTCATCATGTTCCAAGGTGTCACACTCTCCATTAGAGAGAATAATGTCATCATCCAACATTGGCACAACCTCAGGCTCTAAATCACAATACGACAAAACATCATCAACCGACTCACTAAAAATTGGGATAGATAATTCTGGCAAAGAAAGCGGAGGAATAACAACATCAGAGAAAATATGTGCGTGTTCCTCCGGGGGTGAATCCAAAAGAGGGGAAGAATGTATAGGGAGAGACGACAACATAATGTCGTCACACCAATCAGCCGAAAGTCTGATGAGTATATCCACAGTAGTCCCCCATAGACAAGGTGGTACTGCGAATATATCATCAGAATTAGAAGGGGCAGCCAATTAATAGGTGGATGGAATGAGTCGGATACCTGGTTCATCATTCTCCTCCAACTGGCGCTGAAATTCTGCACAATCTTTCAGCACGTGTTCGGTGCCATGACAACACAAACACCATTTTCCATTACTCCTCAGTCCTGGTGGGACTGGAGAGGAATAAGAAGAAGGTGACGGCGTAGAAGAGAAGTGACCATAAGACTTTGCTATGGTGTAGGAAGTACCATAAGAGGACAGTGCTCCAGACACTAAAACACGAGAAATATGCTCACTATCTTCAGTGGGGCACTCATCACTACCATGCCTATAATGCCCGCACCATCTACAACGGATATTCATATAAGAAAACAAGGTGCAAAAAGAAAGAATTCACCAATAGAAATATTCTAAGAAAAAATTAACTACACACTAGCAGATAAAAGAAAAGGAATGCCTGCAGCTGAAAAAATTAAAACTAGGAACAAAGAAAAATAAGCAACAAATTCTAAAAACTAAAGCAAAAAAGAAACATTAAATGAACACATGGAATAGGGTTTCAATCTCCTATCTCCCTCTCCAAAAACTCACACGACTGTGTTTCCCGGCAACGGCGCCAAATACTTGATGCAGTTTACGGCAAGTGTACCGGCCGCACAAGTAATATAAAATGGCCGAATTTTCCCAAGTATCGATCTCTCAAGCAACACAGTAAGGTGGAGTTAATTTTGAGGAGGACTTGAGAATGAAGTCCTTAGGTCGGTGTTTATGAAGAGGGTTTTGATTGTTTGCGGAAAAAGAAAGTAAAACACAAACAAACTACTCCTATGCAATGCCGCTATGCAATGCTTCGCCAGGCGGATGAAAAACTACATGGGCCGCTATGCACCGAATCGCTAGGAGGATGGATGAGTAGGCTTGCGGATGAGGTGGTGAGAATGGCGGAAGTGAAACATTAACAATTAAACTACTCCTATGCAATGCTTCTATGTAATGCTTCTATGCAATGCTTTGTTAGGCGGATGGAAAACTACACTGGCCGCTATGCACTGAATCGCTCGGCGGATGGATGAGTAGGCTTGCGAATGAGGTGGTGAGAACGGCAGAATGAGGGTCGTGAGCACCTCTTTGCTATGCACGCCACTAGCAATTGCTAGTGCGACACTGTGTGGTGGAGGATGGATAAGGGCGCACATCAAGCTAATAACATAAATATAAAATCACATAGCCATGATTGTACACAAACGTATATCAAATTAAGTACATATCATCATGTACAAAGGGGTCAAACTACACTATCAACAACAAAATAAGAAGGGAGTGTGAAATCGACCGGATCCAAAGTCTTGTTGAGGATTCATGGAAGGAATCGCCAGGTTGTCAATCCACGTCCCAGCTCGGTCCTCAACTACGTCCGGGGTACAGGAGGTTGTAACTAACTCTCAATGGACCCGTCTTTTTCATGTCACGATCCAGTGAAGGATGACACAAACTCCTCCGAGCTTGATGATGAAAGCTAGGACAAACCCTTCTTGAAGCTCAAGGATAAAGGAGGGGGCCGAGAGGAAGATCTGGCTTGAATTTGGCATTGAAAGCTTGCCTGGAGCCCCTACCTACGGTGTAGGAAGACGGAGATCGGTGGAACCCTCCTCAGAGATGAAAAGGGCGACAAAAATGTCCAGAACTCGGAATTAGGGCGGAACCTACGTATTTATAGACTGCAAAAATAATAGAGCGCACGATAGTGGCTACGACCAGTGGTCGTGCGCACTGTGTCATGTGATCGTGTGATTAGCATGGCAGAACCTGGAAAATAGAAAAATAAAGAGAAACTGTGTGTTTTACTCACGCACGGGTGATTTTTCCCGTGCGTGAAGGAAAACGCATGATTAACCCCAGAGATGAAAATCACGGCCGCTGGTGGAACCATGTGATTTACTGGTGCACGGGCACTTCTGCCTGTGCGTTAGCAAAGCGCACGATTAACCACAGAGCACAATATATCAAGGCAAGCATAGGAAAACCGTGCATTACCTTCGTGCACAGTTCCAAAGAAATAGTGTTAACCATGCGTGAAGATCGTTGAGTTGATTTCATCGAGCTCAACAAAACACACGACCGGGCACAAACTTTGTGGAAAGGAAGTGCACAACCGTGTATTTTCCTCAAATCAGATTTCCTGCCTTGGCGAAAACGCACCACCTGCACAACAAAAATAAAACTGGAGCACAAGCTCCCAACACCAATACACAACAAAATGAACAACCAGAAATAGCCATGGGGAGCACCATGTGCTTACCCGCGACAATAGAATGCACAATTGCACACCCTCGGGGCAAAGCGGTGCACAGAGTGGTCATTGACCGATCGAAGCAAATATAACCAATTACCGATTGAAATGCAGTACACGATTGAGAAAACATCCCAGATGAGTCTGAAAATCAGTAAATAAATAGGACTCATCAGCTGTTCAACATAAACCTCTTCATTTAAGTCATAATTTAGAAAGGCTAATTTCACATCCATCTGGTAGACATTGAATCCTTTGTATGCAACATATGCAAGGAAAAGTCTGATGGCTTCTAATCTTGCTACTGGGGAAAAGGTTTGATCAAAATAAATACCTTATTCTTGCTTGTATCTTTTAGCCACCAGTCTAGCCTTGTTCTTAACTATAATGTCATTTTCATCAGGTTTATTCTTGTAGATCAACTTGACTACAATGGCATTATGTCATTGTGGTCTGGGAACTAGCTTCTAGACATTACACCTCTTAAACTGATTCAGTTCCTCTTGCATAACTACAATCCAGAACTAATCTGTGTTGGCCTCTTCAAATATCTTGGGCTCAACATGTGATAAGAAACTAGAATACAATGCAGTATTTAGACTTTTACTTCTTATCACTACTCCTTGGTTGGCATCACCAATGACCTGGAGTCTTGGTCGATCCATTAGATGCCTGAATGTTGTTGGCAATATTGTTTCAGCTTCCTGATCTTCATTGTCTTCACATGGTTGATCATCATCCACAACCTGTGTTCCTTATGCTTCCTTTGGAATGCATACTCCGTTAGATTCATCTTGAGCTAATGGAGCAGCCTTCTTGATATTCAGCTTGTCTCATTAGTTCAGTACCTACTGGACTACAAGAGGAGCTTGGTAGCTCACTATTAATCATTATAGACTCATCAAAAAGTACATGAAGAGCCTCTTCTAGAACTTGACTTTTCAAGTTGTAGATCATATAGGCCTTGCTGTAATTGTTGTACCCAACAAAACTCCCTTCATAGGACTTGGAAGCAAACTTAGTAACATAGGACATTCCATTGTTTAGCACATAACATTTACTACCAAAACTCCTGAAATAGCTCAGGTTTGGTTTTCTGCCCTTGAAGATCTCATAGAGAGTGTTCTTGTGGCTCTTGGTGATAGAAGCTCTGTTAAGGACATGACATGCACTATTAACTGCCTCTGCCCAGAAGTATTCTGGGAGAGATGTGTCACTCAACAAGTTCCTTCCATCCTCTATGAGAGTGCTATTCTTTCTCATAGCAATTCCATTTTGCTAGGATGTTCTAGGAGCGGAGAATTCTTGGTGAATCCCATGCTCTACACAAAAGCATGTCATGCATTCAGACTAAAATTTAGTCTCATGGCACTTCTGATTTTAATCACAATCTAGTCAAATTCATTCTGAATTTTCATGACAAATGTCTTGAAGATATCATGGGTTTCAGACTTCTTCCTGGGAAAGAAAACCCAAGAAAATCTGGAAAAGTCATCAACAACCACAAGGGTCTAGACTTTCATACCTAGACATTGAACTGGCATAGGACCAATCAAGTTCATATGTAGGTAGATTACGTACCTCACTGAGTCTTTGGTCCCAATGATCTTGAAGGAGGTCTTGGTTTGTTTGCCTTTTGGCATGTAGAGCAGATACCCTCCTTAGAGCACTTTTTCTTACGACCATTCCTAAGTAGCTCTTCAGTAAAGAGCTTGCATATGGTTTTATAATTCAAATGATCTAGCCTCTTGTGCCACTAGACACAGTATGAGGTTTTCACATCTACAACTAAGCATACAGGGGAGTCTATATCTGAACATAGAAAATTCAAATAATAGATATTCTCATACCTAGTGCCTGTCAAGATGACCTCTTGGTCACTTGACCTCTTAATCTAGCACTCATCCTTATGGAATGAGGTGACATAGCCTAGATCACATAACTCTCTTATGCTTATTAGGTTATGTTACAAACCTTCCACATAAGCCACTTTGGTGATAGTGACTATGTCATTAGTGATCTTACCATACCATCTGATGACTCCTCTATTTGAACCACCAAAGATAACTTTGGGTCCATTATTCACTAGAGTATACTCCTTCAGATAACTCCATGTTCCAGTCATGTGTCTGGAACAACCACTATCCAAGTACTATATAGGGGTATGGGCACTTGGACTAGCTTGTAAAACATGTTTACCTTTCCTTAGGACTCCAATATTTATAGGGTCTTGGTTCATGTCAGTCTGAAAATGAACATGTCCACCAACAGTTTTTCTAACTTGTAGTCTGACATTAGCTCTGGCCACACTGGGATTATGCCACCAATCTATGGAATATTGGCCCACTTTGCCACAACACCAGCACTCATGAATGTTGTACCTTCTTTTATGAGCTGGTCTGCTAGTTGTGCTGGCAGCAGCTCCCTGTCCAGAAGGAGCAGCAGCAGCCTTCCTCAATTTTCTTTCAGCTAGGATCTAGTTGAAGGTTATTTTTTTAGTAGACAAATTTGGCCTACTCTGAGTGACATTTGCGGCAGTCTTCTTTGCAAATACATACTCTTGATAGAATCATAAATAGACAAATCATGCTTGCTGATTGACTAACCCTTTGTCCGAGTCTTGGCTAGATGGCCCTGAACTCTAGTTGCATCCACATTCTTAAGAGTGGTGGCTGGAGCAACAAAGACAAATGGTCCATGATGGACCATTTGTATTTCTTCATGGGCTGGCTTGATGACACTCATCACCGTTACACTTCTCCTTCTATTGGAAGGTACACTTGTATTCTACCAAGAAGAATTCTCAATCTTCTAGTGACCATACATATAGTCCAGGACATACCTATTAGAAGGGATTTTTACCCTTTCAAAGGTAATGGGTCGCTGAACTTGAGAATTTCCCTTTCCTTTGAGAGGGGCATCCCTTGTGTTTCCCTTGAAACCTAAACCCCACTTATTTCTCTGAGAGGAGAAGGAGTCAATTATGGGAAACCCTGAATTGGGCTTAGATTATCTAGCCACAATCCTCTTTTCTCTCTGGAGTTTCTGTTCCAGGTCTCTAGTGAGACTATTCTTGTATTTCATGGTGCCTATTTGGATGACAGTAATATTCTTTAGCTGGCTAACTTCCTTAGTTTTCCATACCAGTGGGGTTGCTGACTCAGAATGCTGGGAAGCAGCAATCTATAGAAAAGCAATCTCCTGAGCCAGCTTTTTAGCCAGTAGCTTACTTTTCTTTAATGCTTGTATAAGTTCACCATACTTATCAATCAATTGATTGATATCCTCCCCAGATTCTGAGCCATCTTCGTCACTTGATGAAGAAGCACTAGAGTTGGGACTTTTCTCATGATTTGACTCAAAAGAAAAACCATATATAGATTCTACCTTTTCTAGAATAGGCTGATCCTGACAGGATTCTTCCTTAGACCTTGCAATCAGCCTAATATAGGCTTCTTCTTCATCTCTAGATTCTGTTGAGGAGGAGTTAGACTAGCTCTTCTTCTACTTTGCCATGAAGTAATTCTCCTTCTTGCTCTTTTGGTGGTGTTGTTTCTTCTCACCATCCTCCTTTCTATTGATTGGGCAGTCAGCAATCATATTCCCAGGTTTGCTGCAGTAATTGCAAACAACTTTAGTGGAAATCTATTTATTAGGTTTAGATCCATATTTATCCTCCTTGGAGGATTTCTTCTTTCCCTTCTAGTAGTCCTCCTGGTGATGAGAGGAGGAGGAGGGTCTACTCCACCCATTTATCTTCATTAGCTTCATAAACTTCCTAGAGAAGGCATCAAACTTCTCATCAGACATGTGGTTGTCTGATGTGCATATCTCTGAACTTTCTGAGACAGACTAAACATCCCTCCTTGGTGGAGAAGGAGTCTTTCCCCTACTCCTTCTTGTGGCTTCAACTTTGAAGGTCACAGTCTTTTCTCCACCCCGAGACTTGTTGTTTTTCTCCTCCTCCTTCCTAACAGTCAGCTGCATTTCATAAGACAACAACTTCCCAAACAGAGTTGGTGGAGGGGTATCTGCCATCTTTGCCACTTCCCGGAAGGCACAAATCTTGGTGTCCCAATCTCTAGTTAGAGTCCTAAGGAACTTACCATTAAGCTCATAATTACTGATGATCCAGCCATAGTGTAACATCCCATTTTACAATAGGCCCCTCACACTCATGTTGAGTCAAGAGAATTGACTCAGGCTCGGGTAGCGTCGAGTGAGTCGATTAAACTCGATGCCATTTGACGAAGCATCAATTTCATTTAGTGCAATCGATGTCATTCGACGAATTATTCTTATGAGTTGAGTGGACTCATTACCACTCAACGCATTTAACTTAGAATAGTTTCTAGAAGTTGAGGCGTTGAATGGAGTCAGCGCGGCATTGAGTGGTGTCAAATCCACTCCATGCATTTAACTTAAATCTATTCTGGCTGATGTTGGAGTTGAGTGAAGTCAACATGGTGTTGAGTGGTCTCAATGCCACTATACTCTTTTAACTTTGATCTATTCTAGCTGATGTTGGTATTGAGTGAAGTCAGAAAACAAAATATAGGGAGATTATTTTTCTATAGTTTTTATAGAAATTCCACTTAATAAATAAACGAAATATCAGGAGATTCTCATATCCAAATGCCTCCAAATTTGGTTAGCATGGTCAATGGGTAATTATATGACCATGGTAGCAATTTCAGACCATTTGGAGCTCTACATGTTGGAGAATCCAACATTCATGGTGGAGGTAGATTTGTAAATAGTGTGCCAATAGTAAAAATGGGAAGTGGGATGTTAGCACATTTGGCCTAATGCATGTCCATGAGATTTTGGACATAGGCGTATAGCGATGAATTACACCTCTCATAGAAAGATTGAGATTTTTCGGGAAAAATCCCATTATTTTGAATTATTGGAAAATAGACTCACTTAGAAATAAAAATGATAATATAAAGATTCACAATTTAACATGTTTGACATTCAAATTAAATATGGGGTTAATACTGTTTGGAAAATTATTGAAAATTGTGTAGGTTCATATTTCTATGATATAGACCCCTGTAAATTATTTAAGAATTTTTGGATAAGTAATCATGATGAAAACCATACTAGTGGCATTTTTGTAATAATGATCACATGCAATTATTTTAAGTCAAATCACTGGTTAGGAAGATCATTTTATGTTTTGAGTATTATCATGACCATGTTAATCACCAACAATTTTCCATGAATTTTTAGTTGAATATTTCAGGTACTTCATTTGGAAAAGAGAATAATTGCGATTATAAGCATAAATAGAAAAGGAATGGTAAATCAAGAGGAAAAATTATTATCTTTGGTGAACAGTCATTTTTAATCTAGATGAAATCTAGGTAAATTATCTAGACATATTGGACCATTGGATAAAGTAGCTCATGTACAAAGTCACCTTGGTCACCTAATTAAATGATTTAATTTATGGTCCTAAATACTTAGAAAAATAATGAAATTCTAAATGGTCAACTTCATACACACGACAAACCCACGATAAATATTTATGGGTCTTTGGCCGAAGGAATTGGATGTCATCTTATACGGGTCAAAATTAAATCATGGGCTGCACTTAGTAAAAGTGATGTGTAACACTAGGATCCACAGGTAATTATTGGTGGTTGGATAGAGAGATGTATTCATAGGTTGAATCACTGCTTGGTGTCTCATGTATGTCGCTACATAGTAACGAGTGATAGAGTGTAAGTCACAAGGGGAACAACTATAACGGGATGCGGCGAAAGATCGTCACTCTCCCAATCAGTCCCTTAAATCTTTAGATTTACTCAAGAGCAATAATGAGATTGGGGTAATAATAATGGGTAGACAATAATACAAGTAAGTGTCCTTGAGAAAGGGAGCTTTGGGCTTCAGCGCATCGTAGTTCCTATCGAGAGCCCTTCATCGGGCATGCCATGGTCAGTCTAAGGACTAACCCTAAATTGCAATATATAATATGAATTAGACAGGAGTAGTGTAATAGGTTAAGGGAACGGTATGGAAAACTCACTAATATAGGGTTAGAGGGATTCATAATGGGTTTAGACCAGCGAGCTGGAGGCTTGGATGTTTGGATACATGATGGGTTTAGTCCTGCGAGTTGGGGGCTCGGGTTGGAAATAATTTGCATGTGCATATAACACATTAGTGCAGGTCATATTGTGTTGGGTCAATCGTCACACCGATGGCAGTACGGTTACTCTGGCGGGGGTGCGGATTTTATGGGCTAGTGAGATGTTATACACTGTGGTCTGGAGTACAATCCCCGAAAACGCACACCTGACCACAAAGACTGGTGGATTTGCCCACAAATTAGTACGTAAAGGCTCTGTAATTTGCTCCTATGACTTGTACGGAGGAGTATGAAGGGTCAAGGCCTGGTAATGTTTATACCGCCTAGGATGCGAAGACGTCCGCTTCACTATTGTTGTAGCCACTATTGTTCTACCGAAGAGTTAAGCTAACTCCAAAAAGTGGGAAATAAAGGTCTGTGATCACAGAGTCGTGTTCATGAGTTGCACTTGTATTAATCATAACATATAATACATACATACTTAGGACATACGCACCAAAGATCCTTATCATATAAATTAGTATGGGCTCTTTTATATGATAAGTTATATTTGTGAAATCTTAACATATAGGTTTGTATGGGTATTCTTATAAGTTAAGGTAACTCTGTGAAGATAGTATGGTAGTAGTTAGTTTACTTTCTGCTCCACACTTTTCTCTACTTACCATACTTCTTTCAGTTCTATTTTTATATACTTTACTTGTAGTATATAGAACTACTTGAATAGATATATAATTGTTATTATATATCAATGATAGAATAGATCCACTGTCACCTGCTTTCCTTTTTATACCCCTTGTTGTTCTCTGTTTTGACCTCCCTCTTGGTACATATGAGTCATGGGGGTGAGGCGAGGACAAAATTGCTTAGTATTTATGACTAATGGTCAGTTGTGACCGTAGGAGATCAAGGATCTAGAGCACCAGCACGACAAACAAGGCGATGTGGCAGGACATGAGGAGCAGATACCACGTAATACTACCACATCTCAGCATCAGGTGATGACGAGTGTTTCAGTTACCGCTTCTACATAGTATTGTAGTGAGAGAGAGAGAGAGAGGGATTTGATTTGGTAAGTATCGGGCATAAGCCCTTCTCTCATTTTATACTCATTTGGATAATTGTACTTTTCATTTACATATATGATGACATTGTACTCTGACATTGTGTACTTGTTTGTCTTATTTACTACTTATTATACTTCTCTCGATTGCCCAAACAGGTTGAATGATCGTACTTGAAAGTGAGGGATAGATCTATTTTACACTAGAGGGGGGGGGGGGGTGAATAGTGTATATTAAAAATTTGATTTGTTTTCAGAGTAGTTTAGAAAGTAAGTTATATATTAATATACATATAGACAGATTAAGAATCACATCACACAAATAAAAATAAAAGTATCAAATGTAAACGACACAAGGAATTTTATATTGGTTCCCCAATAAATTTGGGTTCATCCACTCTTCTACCACCCTGGTAGGAATCCACTATAGCTTTGTTGAGAACCAAGGCCCAGCGGGATTGGGTGTGTGTGGGACCGTATATTTGGGTTTCCTCATCGCGTTCCAGGTCTGGGTGTTGACCCCGGTGGGCCCCCCGTGTGGCAGAATATCCCCGCCATCTCGTGGATTGATTAGTACCACATCGCCTCAGCGGGTGGTCCTTGGTGTTTATGTACCCCCGTCCCCCCTTCCTATCACCTCGGGGTTTTGGGAAGATGTATGGTGACGGGTGGTTTCAACGTGGTATCAGAGGACTCGGTCCTTTCCTCCTGACTGAACTCTCTCTACGCGTGCAGCTTGTTTCTTCTTTCCGCGACCTGTTCTCGCGACTTGTTTTCTCTTCTGACCGCTGCTCTGTTCGTGCAGCTTGTTTCTCCTTGTTTGCAGCCTCTTGCTTCTTCTCTTTTCTAGCCGCTCTCCTCTACCGCTCTCCTTTTCTTTGTCGTTGCGACCTGTTCTTAAGTCGCTGCGCCCTGTTCTAGCACTCTCCTCTTGTTTGTTGTCGCGACCTGTCTTTAAGTCGCTGCGGCCTTTCCTCGCCGCTCTCCTCTTCTTTGTCGTCACAACCTACCCTTAAGTCGCTGCGACCTGTTCTAGCCGCTCTCCTCTTCTTTACCACTGCGACCTGTCCTTAAGTCACTGTGGCCTGTTCCAGCTTCTTCTTATTCTAGCCGCGACTTATTTCTCCCGCTGCTCTCTTCTATGGCCTCCATCTCCTCCATGCAGTCCGCCTCGGTGGTCACCTCTTCTAGTAGTGCCCACGTTGTTACTCACGGCCGATGGTTGATCGACTCTGGTGCTACCAATCATATGGCGGGCAATCCTCAGTGTTTTTCTCATCTTGAAACACATGATCGGTTGCCTCCAGTCTTTGTTGCTGACGGCTCTTCATCTCCGGTGAATGGGATGGGGGTGGTTCAGGTCACTTCTTCTCTTCGTCTGGCGGATACCCTATACGTGCCTCTGTTCCCTTATAATTTATTATCAGTTACTTCTCTATGCAAGCAATTATGGTGTTCCATCACATTCACTTCTACTTCTTGTTCTTTTCAGGATCCGGACTCCCAACGGACGATTGCTACTGGGACTGAGAGTGGCGGCCTTTACTTCCTCGACAACGTTTCCGCTCTATCCGCTTTTTCCTCCTCCTCTACAGATCTTCTCCAATGGAATCTTCGCCTTGGACATGCTCCTCCATGGCTTCTGCTCCAGCTTCTGCCCCACCTCCCTCCTCATCATCCTCCTCTAAACTGTGATGCATATCAGCTCGGCAAGCATCATCGCTCATCCTTCCTGCCAATGCAGAGTCGTGGCTCTTCCCGTCCCTTTGACCTCATTCACTCTGATGTGTGGGGTCCTGCTCCTACCTTCATGATGAGTACGATTATGATAGGCTTTTTACTATCATAATTGTAATCATATCTACCATTTCCTGCCCCTTTTGGTGTTGATTTCATGATAATATCAAAGAAATTGTCGTATCATAGATAGAAGAGCATATTTAGAAATCTTCGGCAGTTCTTATAATAAACCATTTACTGAGTCTATTATTTTTCTATTGCAGGTAATGCCAACCAATGGACCTAAAAGTTTCGGAGCAAACAGAGGAGTTCATGGAGTCTACATGGCTGATGACAGGACAGAAATTTGGTGCACACGGCCAGACACACGGCCGTGTGCCTACCCGTGTCCTATGCACCTGGAGCTGAAGAATTTGGGCGCAGACAGAGAAGCCTCACACGGGTATGGCACACGCCCGTGTGCATACCCGTGTCATCTTTGCACACGGCTGCCGACCAACCCGTGTCTGTGGAACACGGCCGCACACACGGCCGTGTCTATACCCGTGTCATCTGACACTGCCCACTACCAGACACGCCTTTTCGTGGGAAACTGCCCAGGAACCGCCTAGGAACCGTCCACACGGCCTGGCACACGGCCGTGTGCGACCCCGTGTCCGACCTGTTTGCAAGGGAACTATAAATTTCCTGTAGAAAAATTTACTTAGAACTTTTGGATCATTTCTGCATTGGAGAACTGCTGGAGGCCGGAGAGGAGCATCCAAGACAAGGAGGATTGAAGGGTATTTCTTATGTAATTTTTATTTAATCATTAACCCTTTGAATCCTTCCTTCCTCTTGATGATCCATCTTCAATTTATGTTTTAATTTGCATGAATTTTGCTTTGAACATTTTAGTAATCATGTATCACCTTGTTCATGTTATATTTGTAGCATTTTATTTGTGTTTATGCAATCAAACAAAGAGTTTAATCATCCCTTTTGAATTACTTATTTGTTTTACATAATTTGCAATTGACTAGATTGAGAAATTGGTTATTTGCAATGAATTTAGTATGTTCATATTGTGATGATAATTCACTTTGTATTTCAAACTCTATGATCGAGAGATATTTTGTTTGGAAAATTAGAACACGGATAAAAGAATTCATGTTAATTTAGAAATAAAATCCATGAATTTATGTAATAATAAAGGTATGTTGTTTAATGCGAACTTGAGTGTTGTGAATTGTTCGAGAGAAAATTTACTATCTTAGGTGTAGATTTGGAATTGCTCGAGAGAGAATTTTGATGAAAAATTAACCTTTACATTGCACAAATTTAATAGTATTTTCATATCATGATTGCTTAGAATTGAACTAGTAAATGAAATTGTTCATGTAATTATTTAAAAGCTTCATGTTCTATCGTTTTTATTTCTCCAATATTGAATTATCTAATTGGTCATAGTTAGGTTAATGTAGTTTAAATATCACTTTTGTTTAGAGGTATGAAAATAAAGGGAGGGTGAGTACGAATAGTTGAAACGACCCTGTGGAATACGACACGAGATGTAGATTTCTCATATATTACGATTGATAGGTGCGCTTGCCTGAATGCTAATTCAATCTAGTTAAGTCCATCTACATAATTGTATTAGAATGTAGAATGAAATCACATTGAATTATTACTTGTTAGCAAGAAAAATCATCAAGTTTTTGGCGCCGTTGCCGGGATTCGTTTTCAATATTTTGAAATCCTAATCTTTATTGATCTACCAATTTTTATTTATATAGTTGTAAATTAGTATTTGAATAATTATATTGCGTAATATTTTTTTTTGTAGTCTGTTAGTCTATGACCAGGGGCAAAAATTCTGGGCTAGCACCATTTCATCCTGACCCAGAACGAATTCTCCATAACACTAACTTAAGGACGTGGGAATTAATACCACAGATATTTCAAACGGACTATTAGAAGAGGAGACAGTAAACCAAGGAGAGAATCATCTTGAAAACTTAGATATCATGGCCAACCAAAATGAGCAAACCATGTCTGACTTTGCTAGACCCAATCTCCAAGGAACCGGGTCGAGCATCGTTAGACCACCGATAGCTACCAACAATTTTTAATTGAAGCCTAGTGTGATACAGATGGTGCAACAGTATGTTCAGTATGATGGCTTGCAAGATGAGGATCCTAACACTCACTTGGCCGGAATTCTTAGAGATATGTGACACATTTAAGATCAATGGTGTTTCCAACGACGCCATTCGATTGAGATTGTTTCCATTTTCTTTAAGGCATAAGGCGAAGCAGTGGTTGAATTCCTTACCTAGAGGGTCGATCACTACTTGGGACATGATGGTTGAGAATTTCTAATGAAGTATTTTCCACCTGCAAAGACTGCGAAGTTAAGGAATGACATCTCTACATACATTCAATTGGAGTCTGAATCGTTGTACGACACATGGGAACGATTCAAGGAGTTGTTAAGGAGATGCCCCCACCATGCTCTACCTTCATGGCTTCAGATTCAGACCTTCTATAATGGTCTAAATCCAGCAACCAAACAAATGATTGATGCGGCTAGTGGAGGAACTTTGAACAACAAGACACCTGAAGCGGCTCAGCAGTTGATAGAGGACATGGCAATGAACAATTACCAATGGACTACCGTAAGACAAAAGCCTAGCAAGCCCGCAGGAATTTATGAAGTAGATGCCGTCACCGCCTTAGCAATTCAAGTGGAGAAACTTCACCAAAAGATGGACAACCTTGCCTTAGCATCACCTTCCATGGCACCTCAACAATGGGACCCTTCATGCACTGGAATGCCTGGATGTGAACCGCAAGTTCAAGAGCATGTTGACTATATGGGTAACAATATTAGGCCACCTTTCAATCAAGCCAATAACCCATATAGCTCTACATATAATCCTGGATGGCGAAACCACCCCAATTTCTCTTGGGGGGACAAGGAAATCAAGGGAAGCAGCCCATGTTTGGACAACACCCACAGTTGGAACCAAGGAAGCCTACATTGGAAGATGTGCTTACCAAATTTATGCAAACTACCGATGTAGCCTTCCGAAATCAAGAGGGTTCAATTCGGAACTTGGAAAATCAAATTGGTCAGCTTGCAAGGATGGTTTCTGAAAGGCAGCAAGGAGCACTTCCAGGGAATACAGAGATAAATCCAAGGGAGCATGCAAAAGCCGTTCAATTGAGGAGCGGAAAGGAGTTACAAGACCCAAGGCCTGCAAAAGAAGCACCCAAAATGGAGTCTAGCGGCGAAGGACCAAGCGACATGAATGTACAACCGATGGAGTACCAACCAGCATTACCATACCCAGCAAAGCATAGCAAGGAGCGCATGGATGCGCAGTATGGTAAATTTTTATCTATGTTTAAGCAATTACATGTTAATTTACCTTTTTCTGAAATTATTCAAATGCCTAAATATGCAAAATTTCTTAAGGATTTGATTTCTAATAAAAAGAAAATAGAAGAATTATCATTAGTAACATTAAGTGAAGAATGTTCTGCTATTTTGCAAAATAAATTGCCACAAAAACTTAAGGATCCCGGTTCATTTTCAATTCCATGTTTAATCGGTGATTTGCTAGTAAATAAGGCTTTAACAGATCTAGGAGCAAGTATAAATTTAATGCCTTATAATTTATATCTGAAACTAGGTCTAGGAGAACTTAGCCCAACAAGAATGAGTATTCAATTAGCAGATCGATCGGTTAAGTATCTAGAGGAATAGTGGAAGATGTATTAGTTAAGGTAGATAAATTTATATTTCCTGCTGATTTTGTTATTTTAGATATGGATGAAAATATCGAAGTACCACTCATACTAGGTCGTCCATTTCTAGCTACTTCTAGAGCACTTATTGATGTTTTTGATGGTAAATTAGTATTGCGAGTAGGAGAAGATGAAGTCACTTTTCAAATTGGCAAAACTATGAAACAATCTTTAGAAAACGATGATTATTGCTATTTTTCCCATGGTATTGATGATTTTATGTCTTCTATAAATTCTAATTTTTATTATAAAGATCCTTTAGAAATTTGCATAACTAACAATTATCTAGAAGATGATAAAAATGATGACATTATTGAACATTTATTTTTTCTAGAAAATTGTGTTGCTATGAATAGGACAACAGAATATAGTTTAATTACTGAAGGAGATCATGAAATTCTTAAGAATAATACTAAGGATCCACCAATAGTAGAATTAAAAAAATTACCGGATCATCTTGAGTATGCATTCTTAGGAACAAATTCTTCGTATCCAGTTATCATATCTTCAAATCTTTCCAAACTTGAAAAAGAAAAATTGATAACCGTATTGAAGAAATGTAGAGGTGCAATAGCGTGGCAAATATCTGATATAAAGGGTATTAATCCTAGTTTTTGCACCATAAAATTCTTTTAGAAGAAAACTATAAGTCGTCTATTCAACCGCAACGTAGGCTAAATCCTAATATGAAAGAGGTAGTTAAGGCTGAAATTGTAAAGTTATTAGATGCTGGTATTATATATCCTATTTCAGATAGTTCATGGGTTAGTCCTGTCCAAGTAGTTCCTAAGAAGGGTGGCCTGACCGTAGTAGCAAATGATAAAAATGAATTAATTCCAACGCGAACAGTAACAGGTTGGCGTGTCTGTATAGACTATAGGAAATTAAATGATGCCACTAGGAAAGACCATTTCCCTCTTCCTTTCATTGACCAGATATTAGAACGCTTATCAGGACACTCTTACTATTGTTTTCTAGATGGACTTTCTGGATACTTTCAAATTCCTATAGCACCAGAAGATCAAGAGAAAACAACATTTACTTGCCCATTTGGTACCTTTGCCTATAGACGTATGCCTTTCGGGTTATGTAATGCGCCCGCCACATTTCAAAGGTGCATGCTAGCCATCTTTAACGAGTATGTTGAAGATATCATGGAAGTGTTCATGGATGATTTTTCGGTTTTTGGTGACTCTTTTGAGTTGTGTTTGAATAATTTAGAGAAAGTTCTTAGGAGGTGTGAGGAGACGAACCTAGCGCTTAGTTGGGAGAAGTGCCATTTCATGGTACAAGAAGGGTTAGTACTTGGCCATAAAATTTCAAGCCAAGGAATTCAAGTAGATAAAGCAAAAATAGAGACCATAGAAAAATTGCCACCACCAACCTCCGTAAAGGCAGTGAGAAGTTTCTTAGGACACGCGGGATTTTACCGCCGTTTTATTAAAGACTTCTCCAAAATAGCTAAACCACTACAAGGCTTTTAGAAAAAGACACACCTTTTATTTTTGAACAAGAGTGTCTACACGCCTTTGAGTTCTTAAAAGAAAAATTAATTAATTCTCCTATTATGATCGCACCTGACTTTAGTCAACCATTTGAGATCATGTGTGACGCTAGTAGTTTTGCGGTAGGGGCTGTTTTAGGACAACGCCGAAACAAACATTTTCACCCAATATATTATGCTAGTAAAACACTTAATAATGCACAGGAGAATTATACAACTACTGAAAAAGAACTCTTAACAGTGGTATTTGCCTTTGATAAATTTAGATCTTATTTAACATTGTCCAAAGTGGTAGTTTATACGGATCACTCTGCACTTAGATATTTGCTAGCCAAAGCGGAAGCAAAGCCTCGTTTAATCCGATGGGTCCTTCTTCTACAAGAATTTGATCTAGAAATTAGGGATAAACGAGGAGCGGAAAACTTAGCAGCAGATCATCTTTCACGTTTAGAAAACCCACTACGATCAATGTTAGATGAGTCTGAAATTTCTGATACATTTCCTGAGGAATCATTATTTGCCGTATCTACCAATATACATCTAGATTATCCATGGTTTGCAGATTATGCAAACTATCTTGTGGCTAAGGTCCTTCCAAAAGACTTTTCATATCAGCAGAAAAAGAAATTTTTCTCTGACTTGAAATATTACTTTTGGAGGACCCTTTTCTTTTCGGATATGTGCAGATTCTGTCATAAGAAGGTGTGTATCAGCGGAGGAAGGTTGGAAGATTTTGGAGCAGTGTCATTCAGGTCCTGCTGGTGGTCACTATGGAGCGAATCGCTCCGCTAAAAAGGTTCTTGATTCCGGTTTTTATTGGCCCCTTCTATTCAGGGATGCCCAAAGGTATGTGCTTTCATGTGATTCTTGCCAAAAAGCAGGTAATATTTCTAAATTACATGAAATGCCTCAAAAATTTATCCTTGAATGTGAAGTATTCGATGTGTGGGGTATAGATTTTATGGGACCATTCCCAGTTTCTTTTGGGAATAAATATATTTTGGTAGCTGTAGATTATGTATCAAGGTGGGTTGAAGCGCAAGCTTTGCCTACTAATGATAGTAGGGTTGTAATTAGATTTTTGAAATCCTTATTCGCACGATTTGGCACACCACGTGCACTTATTAGCGATAGGGGTTCACATTTTTGTAATCTACAACTAGACAAAGTATTAGAAAAATATGGAGTTACACATAGGATAGCCACTCCGTATCATCCTCAAACTAGTGGACAAGTTGAAGTTTCCAATAGAGAGCTTAAGAGAATCTTAGAAAAATCTATAGAAGGGAATAGGAAGCAGTGGTCTAGGAAACTTAACGACTGTTTATGGGCTTATAGGACCGCCTACAAAACACCTATAGGGACCACCCCCTTTAGATTAGTCTACGGTAAATCTTGTCACCTACCTATAGAATTAGAACACAAATCGTATTGGACAATACGCTCCTTAAATTTTGACACTAATTCTATAGGAGAGAAGCGTAAACTTCAACTTAACGAATTAGATGAGTGGAGAACTATGGCCTATGAGAACGCCCGGATTTATAAGGAGAAAACTAAACTATTTCATGACCGTCACCTTCGTAAACCCAAGGTATTCCAAAAAGGTGACCAAGTCTTCCTTTATAACTCCAGATTACGATTATTCCCAGGGAAATTAAGGTCTAAGTGGTCCGGACCCTTTAAAGTTAAAGAAGTCTTTCCCTACGGTACCGTCGAGTTAACTCACCCAGAGAAGGGAGATTTTAAGGTTAATGGTCACCGACTTAAACCTTATTATGGTGAAATCCCTATGGACTTCGCTCGTCTAGAAACCTGCCTCCGGCTAGATTAATTTAATATTAAGTATAATAGGTGTTTCTAAATATTCGTGCTTTAGTATAAGTCTAATTAGTTGTAATGAAAAATTAAAGAAAAAAAATGTTAATGAAAAAAATTTTCCATCAAATTTTAATGAGAAAAAGAAAAAAAAAATTTTCTGAAAAAAATTTTTTCTGGAGTGGCACACGGCTAACCACACGGCCGTGTGGGTTGCCGTGTACATGACACAGGCTCAGGCCCAGCCGTGTGGAATTAATTCGGTATAAGGGCATTTTCATCCCGAGCACAACACGGGTACGCACCAACCCGTGTGCAGCGCCGTGTGCATCGGTCTCGACGATCGTCGAGACCGATGTGTCGAGACATCGAACACGGGCGTGTCTGATTACACACGCCCGTGTCTCCTACCTACCCGTGTTTGCGTACCGTGCCAGCTGCGACACGGGGCGACACACGGTCGTGTTGTCGCCCGTGTCCACCTGACGCACTGACCCCAGCCGATTTGACCACACGGACCGAGGCAGGCCCGTGTTCCACGAGGCATTGGATCCCCTAACACGGGTGCACACACAGCCGTGTGCGCACCCGTGTTCCATTATTTTACACGGACCGACGCACCCCGTGTTCCACGAGGTTGCAGATTCCCTAACACGGGTTCACACACGCCCGTGTGCGAACCCGTGTGCACCCCTCTATAAATAAGGCCGTGTGGATTTTCTTTCTTACTCACTCCAAACCCTCTCCCACCACCAGTCATCCCGTGGCCTGATCCCCAAGGCACCACCTTTTCCATTTCTCGTCCCCCTTCACTCGCATTTCTCCCCGTCTACACTATGTCTTCCGGAAGAAGTGGAGGTCGTCGTCGCCGACCGGAATTACAAGTCTCCACGGAGAGGCGGGATGCCGCTACTCCGCTAATTTTCACTGATGCATCGCACACCGCCCGCTACAACCGCTTGCAATCCAAAAAATTTCAAGACATACGCATGATAGATTGGAGCGTACTTGAGGAGATAAACTTAGCTGGAGATGTCAGGGGGCTGATTTCTGTAACGGGGTGGAGTCAATTTTTTTGCCATAGAGGAGTTAGGCTTTAGGGAACTCACCTTAGAGTTCCTATCGTCATTTTATTCCAGCTTTAGGCCAAATTTCATCGACGCACCGCACGCGCCCGAGGGGATAGTTTCATTTCGAGTGGGTGGCACATTTTACACACTCACCATGCTCCAATTCACCCAATATTTAGGGGTGTATGAGGAGTCGTTCCTTTTTAGTGCCGCCTACCCCGAACTCCACTTTGAGCTCCCCAACCGCGACATGGCCGGTGGTATATGGCGCCAGATTTCTTTTGACACTGGTGTCCTACGAGGCCAAGAGATCTAAGGCATCCAAATTGATTTCCCCCGCCCTCCATTACATCCACCATCTACTCAGCCACACGTTGAGCGGTCGGGGCAAAAGCTCCGGAGTTGTTAGTAGGCAGGATCTGTTATACCTCTACAGCATGACATCACGATATCCTCTACATCTCGGTTATCTTCTAGCCCAGTTTATTCTTCATCAGGCTGACACCACTCGTATAGGGTCTATTTGCGTAGCACCCTATATTACTCGCCTCGTGAAGAATATGGGCATCTTTTTAGCCCTCCCCCAGATGACAGTGGTCGCAAAGACCGTGCCTATCACGATGGCTAGTCTTCGCGCCCTCCGCCTCGTCACCGCCCGTCAGGGCCGGGAAGGGGTCATATATTCTATTGCTCGACGTGGACCGCATGTACAGGCCGACAGTGATGATGAGATAGATCCTGACCTCGACGAGCCGTTGGTGCCTCCACCCCGTTCCACCTACGCTCATGGCGAGTCGTCTACTGCACCTCCTCCACCTCAGTCACGATACTCGCGCGAGTTCCGACAGTTTTTCGACACCGAGCTCTCGCCACGCTTTCAGGAAATTAAGGAGGAACATCAGGAAATTAAGGATCTCCTTCATCAGATTAGAGACCACCTTGGGATCACCCCTCGCCAGCCGCCAGCTCCAGCACCGCCTTCCTACCCGGATGATTCGACAGGCCACCATGAGTACTTCTGATATGTATCGTTGTAGTGCTATCTTCATATATCGTATCTTGTATTGTTTTTTTTATCAGTGTATTCAGTTGAATCAGCTATTATATATCAGTGCATTTCATTACAGCTCATGTTTCTTTACTGTGCTCTTCTACTTATTATGATAGCAGTTTCTTTTTATATATCATCATGAAATCACTCTATGTCCGCTTTTTACATTGCACTGAGGACATTGCAAATCTTAAGTCTGGGGGTAGAATGGTTGTTCATGTGGTTACAATTAATTCTAATCTGCTTATCATAATACTCAAGTTATTATACCACCCTTTAAAAATTTTTGTTTGACCTTTTAAGCTCTCATTATTCATTCATGTGGGATTATAAATATTTAATTTACCTTCGCACACTGATTAAAATGAATTGATGTAGACTCATAGAGTATTCAACTTTGTTGATTTTGTAATTAAGCATAGAAATTTTTGTTAGCTTAATTTTCTCTATATAATTTAATTTTAAGATTACTCCTCTATATTAGTAACTATCCAACACTCTATTTTAGAAAATATATTTATCTATAATAAAGTGAGTCGATGAGTGTAACATTTTTATAATTTGGTATTAGGACTTTAAAATTAAAAATTACTCCCTATTGATGTCTAGGACTCACCCTCTAACATTCCTCAAAATATTACATAAGTTAATTAGTAAGGGCGGAAATGACTTAGGCCTCCTATTGGATAGCTTGAGCCTTGTTATCCCAACACCTTTAACATGATACCCTTGCACACCCCATTTGAACCTAATCCCATCCTTTTGATGCTCTACTATTAAAATCCACCAAGGCCAAATCCCTACCTATTAGCACACCTATCATTGATGCCTGCTTGGAATGATTTGTTCATTGTGATATGTGGCCTGAGTGCGTGTATCCTTGCACCCACTTGGAATGATCCCTACTTTGAACCCAAAAAAAGACATAGTGATATGTGGCCTGAGTGCGTGTATACTTGCACCCACTTGGAATGATCCCTACTATGGTCCCTTGGTTAAAAAAAATGTATATAAAAAATATAGTGCCCTTCAAAATGTGGGAAATATACAAATTGCAAAGTCTGGGGGTGTTTACATAAAATTGAAATATGTTGAGGTATTTTCCAACATAAGGCTCAATCAAGATTTAGGTGTGAAAACTTTATCAAATTATCCTTGATTACCTCACCTTTAATCTTCTATCCTAAGCCAAAAAGGCTACACCAAAATTCAAGTCCTAAGGATCCAACCTTACCAATTCTAAATTATGCTGTGATGAGGGTGTAAAAAGGGTAAGTTCATGAATATCAGTACGAGTACTTATAAGCTTTGAAACACTAATACGTATTTTATAGAGATTGTTATTTTCTCCTCATATTTGTTAAAGATGACTATACTTTTATTTCTAAAAGCGAGTGAGAGATAGTTAAAATGATATATTAGAGGAATGTTAAGATAAATCTATATTTAGAAAAGTCTGCTAAATTATTTTTTCCTATGCAATTACATCACAAAGTTCTATTAAATTCATAGCAACCAGTGTGCGGAGGCAAAATTATTTAATGGTAACCCAGGTGTTTGAATTAGTTTGCTTAGGGACAAGCAAACATCTAAGTCTGGGGGTATTTGATGAGTACGATTATGATAGACTTTTTACTATCATAATTGTAATCATATCTACCATTTCCTGCCCCTTTTGGTGTTGATTTCATGATAAATATCAAAGAAATTGTCGTATCATAGATAGAAGAGCATATTTAGAAATCTTCGGCAGTTCTTATAATAAACCATTTACTGAGTCTATTATTTTTCTATTGCAGGTAATGCCAACCAATGGACCTAAAAGTTTCGGAGCAAACAGAGGAGTTCATGGAGTCTACATGGCTGATGACAGGACAGAAATTTGGTGCACACGGCCAGACACACGGCCGTGTGCCTACCCGTGTCCTATGCACCTGGAGCTGAAGAATTTGGGCGCAGACAGAGAAGCCTCACACGGGTATGGCACACGCCCGTGTGCATACCCGTGTCATCTTTGCACACGGCTGCCGACCAACCCGTGTCTGTGGAACACGGCCGCACACACGGCCGTGTCTATACCCGTGTCATCTGACACGGCCCACTACCAGACACGCCTTTTCGTGGGAAACCGCCCAGGAACCGCCTAGGAACCATCCACACGGCCTGGCACACGGCCGTGTGCGACCCCGTGTCCGACCTGTTTGCAAGGGAACTATAAATTTCCTGTAGAAAAATTTACTTAGAACTTTTGGATCATTTCTGCATTGGAGAACTGCTGGAGGCCGAAGAGGAGCATCCAAGACAAGGAGGATTGAAGGGTATTTCTTATGTAATTTTTATTTAATCATTAACCCTTTGAATCCTTCCTTCCTCTTGATGATCCATCTTCAATTTATGTTTTAATTTGCATGAATTTTGCTTTGAACATTTTAGTAATCATGTATCACCTTGTTCATGTTATATTTGTAGCATTTTATTTGTGTTTATGCAATCAAACAAAGAGTTTAATCATCCCTTTTGAATTACTTATTTGTTTTACATAATTTGCAATTGACTAGATTGAGAAATTGGTTATTTGCAATGAATTTAGTATGTTCATATTGTGATGATAATTCACTTTGTATTTCAAACTCTATGATCGAGAGATATTTTGTTTGGAAAATTAGAACACGGATAAAAGAATTCATGTTAATTTAGAAATAAAATCCATGAATTTATGTAATAATAAAGGTATGTTGTTTAATGCGAACTTGAGTGTTGTGAATTGTTCGAGAGAAAATTTACTATCTAGGTGTAGATTTGGAATTGCTCGAGAGAGAATTTTGATGAAAAATTAACCTTTACATTGCACAAATTTAATAGTATTTTCATATCATGATTGCTTAGAATTGAACTAGTAAATGAAATTGTTCATGTAATTATTTAAAAGCTTCATGTTCTATCGTTTTTATTTCTCCAATATTGAATTATCTAATTGGTCATAGTTAGGTTAATGTAGTTTAAATATCACTTTTGTTTAGAGGTATGAAAATAAAGGGAGGGTGAGTACGAATAGTTGAAACGACCCTGTGGAATACGACACGAGATGTAGATTTCTCATATATTACGATTGATAGGTGCGCTTGCCTGAATGCTAATTCAATCTAGTTAAGTCCATCTACATAATTGTATTAGAATGTAGAATGAAATCACATTGAATTATTACTTGTTAGCAAGAAAAATCATCACTTCACCATCGGTCAGGGTATTCCTATTTTATTACATTTATTGATGATTTCTCTCGGTGTACGTGGGTGTACCTTCTCAAGGATCGCTCCGAACTGTTCTTTGTCTGGACAATCCTTTTATTCTATGATCAAGACTCAGTTTGATACGTCTATTAAAATCCTTCGTTCTGACAATGCTAAAGAGTATCTTAGCCATGATTTTTCTTCTTTCTGTATGCATCATGGTATTATTCATCAAACTAGATGTGTCTACACCTCTCAACAAAAATCGGGTGGCGGAACGCAAAACCCGTCACCTCCTTGATATCGCTCGCACTCTGCTAACCCAAATGCATGTTCCTCGCTCCTATTGGGGCTATGTTGTCCTCCTTTCCTGTTATCTCATCAACCGCATTCCCTCCACGGTTCTTCGCTGTGCCACACCATTCTCCATTCTTTATCCCACCAAGAATCCTTTACCCCCTTACTCTGCGCATCTTTGGGTGCACCGCCTTTGTGCATTCTCCCACTGCCACCCGTGACAAACTCTCCCCACGGGCCACTAAATGTGTCTTTCTGGGGTACTCTATCCCTCAAAAAGGCTTTTGTTGCTTTGACCCCGTTACCCGCAAGTAGTTTGTCTCTGCGGATGTTACGTTCTTTGAAAATGCCTCATACTTCTCTCCTGCTTCCTCCTGTACTCCTGCTGCTCCTACTTCTCAAACCAACCCATCTATTCCCTCTGCTCCTACTAATGTTTCTCCCTCTCCACCGTCTCTACCCTCTCCCCCATCCCCACTTTCTCCACCATCTCCACCATCTCCACCCTACTCCTCCCTCGATTTCTCCCTCCTCTCCACAGCTGTCTCTATCTACTCCCGGGCCAGCTCTCCACCACGGATGCTCTGAATACTACAGAACCAGCTGCCCTGGATCTCCCCATTGCCCTTCGCAAAGGGGTTCGGGCATGTACCCAACACCCGCTTGCTGCGGTTGTTTCCTATGATCGTCTTACCCCTTATTGCAGAGCTTTTGCACTGGCTATCTCGGCCACTGCCACCCCACGGTTCCTACCAGGAGGCCCTTACTATTCCTTATTAGAAATCTGCCATGGATGAGGAGATTGCTACTCTCACTGAACGGGCTTCCTAGACCCTGGTTCCTCCTCCTTTTAGCACAGATCTTGTTGGCTGTCGCTGGGTCTTTGTGGTGAAGTTCCTTCCCGATGGCAGTGTGGATCGTTATAAGGCTCGGCTTATTGCCAAGGGTTTTACCCAAACTTATGGGGTTGATTACTTTGACACTTTCTCTCCAGTTGCTCGTCTCAGTACTATTCGAGTTCTTCTCTCTGTGGCTGTCAACCGGGATTGGCCCATTTCACAGTTGGATGTCAAAAATGCCTTTCTTTATGGGGATCTTCAGGAAGATGTTTACATGGAGCAACCTCCTGGGTATGATGCTCAGGGGGAGACACGAGTATACCAGCTAAAGAAGGCTATCTATGGCCTCAAGCAAAGTCCTCGTGCCTGTTTTGACAAGTTTAGCGGCATCGTTGCGGCCATTAGTTTTACAAGAAGCTCAGCCGATCACTCCTTGTTCGTTCGAAAAACTGCCTCTGGTTTGGTTGTTATTACGGTTTATGTTGATGACATTCTTCTTACTGGCGATGATCAGGATGGGGTAACGTTGACAAAGAAACACCTCCGTCAACACCTAGTCACGAAGGATATGGGCTCCCCGAAATACTTTTTGGAAATTGAAATCTCTAGGAAGCACAACTCCATGGTTCTTTCCCAACGAAAGTATGCTCTTGATCTTCTAAAAGAGGCAGGATTGAGTGGTGCTAAACCTTCCTGTTCTCCCATGGCTATTGGGGAAGACAAAACATTGACAGATGACTTGCCTCTTCTATCCGAACTTATGAAGTACCGGCGTCTGGTGGGCAAACTCATTTATCTCACGGTAACCAGACCCGACATCTCTTATGTTGTTGGCAAGGTGAGTCAGTTCATGCAAGCTCCTAGAGAGTGTCATCTACAATCTGCCTTGAGGATATTGGAGTATATTAAAGCAGCACCACGGAAAGGACTCCTTTTTCAGAAGAATGGTCACCTAAGGGTTGAAGCATACTCTGATTTGAGCTATGATGATGACAAAGGGGATCACAAGTCGACATCAGGTTTCTGCACGTTTGTTGGAGGCAATCTTGTGAGTTGGAAGAGCAAGAAACAGTCTGTGGTCTCCAGGTCCAGTGCAGAGGCAGAATATCGCAGTATGGCGTCGACCACATGTGAGTTGAAATGGTTACGGGACCTCATGCTTGATTTAGGAGAGGTGTATAACTATCCTCTTCCTATGTTCTGTGACAATAAGGCCACGATATATATCTCCAAAACTCCGGTCTTTCATGAGAGAATGAAACACATAGAAGTCGACTGTCATTTCATTCGGGAGGAGATCTTGAAGAAATAGATTTGTACTATGTTTGTCACTTCAGACAGCGAGTTGGCCGACATCTTCACCAAGCCGATGTCGGCTTCCTTTTTTCACATTTGCGACAAGCTGGGCATGATTGATATCTATGCTCCAGCTTGAGGGGGAGTGTTGCAATATGGAGGTTGGGCGGTTTGTTACAGTTCGGAGACCGGGCGGTCTGCCGGTTTATTTTGGTCGGTCTGTCTGTCGGGATGGTGCTATTTGGTATCCCAGCGGTCTGGCAGTTTATCTCAGACGACTTGGAGACCGGGCGGTCTAGCGGTCTCCTGCGGTGGCTTGATCTTTATTGCACATGTTTTCTCCTCTTGTTAGTTGACGAGCGGTTAACCGGCTTGTCTAACCGCCCGGCCTATCCGGTTTGCCTTTTGTAAAGCTGCATATACTTGTAAATTTTTAGTCCCACATTGTTTAATTGTATTCTCTCTCATCTGAACCATTCAATGGGGTCCCACATTGCCCTACCATCAAAAGTTCTATTTTCTAAGGGAAATCTAGCAACCATTTGAGGTTTTGATTAGGTGCCCAAAAACCAAGCTAAATCTTTTGATCAGGTGACTTATGAACCAAGAGGTTAACTTTTGAAGGGAGTTATAACCATATATACAGTTTAGGAATTAGACAAAATTGATATTTTCTTCTCTGTCTTCTATCTCTGAGAAGAATTTAGTGGATGTTGTTGAAGTAAAAAATCTCCCCCTGAGTTGAGTAGATATTTGATATCAGGAGGGGAGACTTTTCTTCAGGATGTAGGCCTTCAAGTTGCTGATTAATTGAAGATATTGCACTTGAAGACTAAAGCAGAAAATCTGATAAGAAATATGTTGATCTGTAAGAAATATATCCCTTAAACTCTACGTCAGTATTGTGTAGGTGTGTAACCCCATTAAGACAGTAAAATTTTGAATTTATAAACTCTGAGAAGAATTCAAATATTTGAATTAAGTCCACTCTTTGAAATGTCTGAAGAATCTTTGAGATTTGTAATTGCCCTTTGGAATTAATTAGAATAATAACTCTGTGAAAATCGATATTTAATGCTGCCAGAAAACAGCTATATTCGTTAAGAATATTTTAGCATTATGATGAAATGTAAATATACGTATTTTTGTGTATATTAATTTAGTCGTTTTCATTTATTTTCGTCATTTTTACATGTTTTTGCTTAATAAATTGCTCCTTTTATTGTAAATATTATACTAACTTATTTTATTTTTCAGGAAACAATTAAAAATCTGCTAAAAATTGACAAGTCACGCCTGTGACTTATTGGTCACGCCCGTGACCAGGGCGTGACACGTCAAATTCCAGTGAAATCAGCAAATTTTGAAGAGAAAAGCATGACACGCCCAGAATCACGCCCGTATCACCCGACACGGGGCGTGACCCAAGCCCGTGTCCACCCGGTAGACGTTTTTAGCTCAACGATCGTCGACCTCCTCGACACGCCCAGAGTCACGCCCGTGACCTAGGGAGTGACACCTCTTCCCGCTCGACGATTTTCAACTCGACATTTTCTGCTCGACGTTTGTCGAGTGTCGACACCAACCGACACGCCCAGAGTCACGCCCGTGACCTGGGGCGTGACATCTCCACCTGGCCGAGAAGACCCGCGGGACGACTTTCGGCGCGACCCGCGCTTAGATCCACCTCCTTGACACGCCCACCGTCACACCCGTGACCTGGGGCGTGACCACTGCGTGACCGACACGTGTCCAGCCCGAAGTCAAATTTCCAGTCACATCGCCGGCCGCCATCATGAATAGTGTCGACACGCCCCCTGACACGCCCGTGCCAGAGGGCGTGTCACATGAAATTTTCCCCCTATAAATACCAGTCTTCTGCTTGTAATCCTGTTCCCTCTTTTGAATCATTTTGTATAGAGTTATACTGCTCGGATGAAGTCCGAATGCTATATAAGGGATATTTTCTTCCCCTCTCCTTAGTTTTTATTTTTTTCATTCCTTTGTAACCCGTTATTTTAGCTTAATAAAATGTGTTTTTCATCCCTTTATTTGGCTTTGGAATGAATCTAAACAACTAGCTCTATGCAATCTTATCTTTGTTTTCTTGTTTTAACTTTATTTTTTTGTTCTTATTTATGCGTGTGTGTGTATGAGTATAGTTCTTTACTTTTATGTTTTCATTATTTTGTTTACTTAGCTTAGTTTAGTGTTAGGATTTTTCTCACTTCCATATTCATCCTTATAAAACTATAAAAATGGTTATAAAAATGGTTTTTGATCTTTCTTACTTAGCCTTTTTGTTATTTTTGTAAAACTTTTCGTGCTTTTAACTTTTCTTCCACTTTTTAGGTATTTTTATAGCATTATAAGAATGGATAAGTTGTTATTTTGCTTTTTCGAACACTTGCATTTTCACTTTTATTGTCAAAACTTTTTGCTCCTTTTATTTTTTTCGTTCTCTTTTTACGCATTTCTACCGCATTCTAGCGGTAGAAATGTATTTATTTTAATTTTTCAGGCATTTTCATTTTGCGTTTATTTGCAAACTTTTTGCCCGGTTAATTTTTATTTTCACTTTTTATGCATTTCTACCACATTCTAGCAGTAGAAATGCAGTTGTTTTCATTTTTAGATAACTTAGTTTTTTACATTTTTTTTGTACTTGTGCATTTATTTCCGCCTACTCGTTAAGAATTAAATGACGCATTGCTTTTATTTCATTCTGTCGAGTGTGTGCGTGCGTTTAATTTTCTGTCGTGTGCGTGTGTTTTTCTTTCCTGTAGAGTGAGTGTGTTTACTTTATGTCGAGAGAGTGTGTGCGTGCGTTGCATTTATTTTGTCCTACTCGGTTGAGTAGGACCCGCATTTATTTTCTCCTACTCATTTGAGTAGGACTTGCGTGTGTGCGTTTTACTGCTTTCTTTCTCCCGCCCACGCATTTGCGCCGGGACTCGCATTTTACAGCTTTCTTCTGTCCTACTCGTTTGAGTAGGACTTGCAATTTACTGCTTTCTTACTGCTTTATTTTACTGCTTTCCTTTCTGGATTTCTTTTACCGCTTTCTGTACTGCTTTATTTTCTGCTTTTCCAGCAAGCCGTCCCCATTCTGATGAGTGACTAACCGTTCTTAGCCCTCGGTATTGAAGAGCATTGAGACAGATAAAATAGCTTAAAATAATTAAAGGTCGTATTTTTCTAATTAATTAAAAGTACTTAAGGTTTGCCTGGGGTTAACGACGTGTAGGACCACATATCGATGTGTGGGCCCTATTTCTGTAGTTCATATGCTAGCTAGCCGAGAGGCCGTGCATATGGACCGATCATCCCTTGGCAAAGAGAGTTTCGCACTAACCCTCGAGAGAGGAGGCGCGCCAACTTTACCGGATTTGGTTCCCCACCCAATAGCGGGGTTCTTAGCGTAATGTGGGCGTTAAGAGGAATCCTTCGTCGGACTAACGTTCGGTCGAATAGTCTTAGCGTTCAGGTGAGCGATACTCCTAGAGATAGGTGAGCTCATTTTAGTGGAACCTCCACGGCCAAGTCTCCGCCTTAATTAATTAGAAATTTAGGAGCTCTTTTTATTTAAAGTCTATTTTAGTTCAATTGTTTTTTCGGTGCTATCGAGCTAAGCACTTCATCGGCACCACCTTCAAGCTTTCTTTTTATTGCTTTCATTTTTTTGCTTTCATTTTCTCTTTTTCTGTCATTTTTATTATATATAAAATATCCCGACAAGATAATTATCGGTAAAATAATAGTCCCCTCCAGGGAAGAGTAGAAATAATCGAACCGACCCCGAGAACAATACGACCTCGATATTCCACCCGGAATATCCTGTACTACTCACGATAGGTGCACTTGCCTCCTTTCGTTAAAACTCGATCTAACCCGTTTTATATCCAAATAAATAAATACGCGCGCCCCGTTTTCTAAATAACAAAATCATTGCTGCTTTACTTAAATAAAACCCCCGGGTCGCCGCGTGACCGTAAACTCTAAAAATTCCAAAAAATATTTTGTTAATTATGTAACAAAATAAATCGAATATGTTATTATCTTAAACCTTTTGCTTTCCAAAAATCTTGTTTCGAGTTAATTTATAAGCGAATTCTTTTAATTCTTTGCTTACTATTCGTTTATTAATTAAAGTTCGATAGATTTAAGTGTCTGGGGTTAAGTTTTAAAGAATTTTTTATGTCTTATCCTTATAATAGGGAACTTGTTTGTCACCACCACTTCTAATTTTATAAATAGAAGCTCGTTTTTTATGTTAGAAAATAACAAACATGGATTTCTATTATTTCTACTTCATGCTTTTAGAAACATCGGAACGTTCATTTTAAAAATGTTTCTCTCAAAACTTTTTTATTAAAAGCTAGTTTTCTTTTTGAAAAAAATAAACCCACTTTCATTTTTTTCATGTCTTACTTGACATGTTTACCCCTATCCTTTAAAAGATCTTATGTCAATGGGAATAAGATTTCATTCCGTAAACATAGACACCCAATATTGAAAAAGATTATATATTATGGAGTAAGAGGATAAAATTCATTACTCCTACACATATACATTGGGTTATTTATTTATGAAGAAAGAAAAAAAATATTATTAAGTGTTAGGAAAATAAGATTTCATTTTCCTAACTTTTCAAAAATTGGAGGTTCGAGAAAAAAATGCCTCACCTCAATATTCTGGCCTTCTTCAAAAACCACCAAACCGCTTAGCCTATTTCAATGATTCTAGAATTAATTTATAAATTTTTGAGAGCATAATTTTTAAATTGCATTATTTCTTTTAACTTCTTTTAAGCTAAGGTTTTTTATATAATTTCAATCCATCTTTGTTAACCTAACAAAAATAAATTTTTGCTTTCTATTTTATTTTATTTAGAAGTCTTTTTGAAACACTTCCTCTATTCATAACATTTCATAAATTAGGATTTAATTCTTTAACCCCGGATGTTTATTTTGTTCTTACTTTTAATTAATTCAAGCGGTAGCTAAACTTAGGATTTCTTTTATTCATTATAAGTTCATCTCCAACTTTTGCTATGGAATAACAAAAGCTTAAGTATGGGGGTATTTGATAAAGTGTAAATATACGTATTTTTGTGTATATTAATTTAGTCATTTTCATTTATTTTCGTCATTTTTACATGTTTTTGCTTAATAAATTGCTCCTTTTATTGTAAATATTATACTAACTTATTTTATTTTATTTTTCAGGAAACAATTAAAAAACTGCTAAAAATTGACAAGTCACGCCCGTGACTTATTGGTCACGCCCGTGACCAGGGCGTGACACGTCAAATTCCAGTGAAATCAGCAAATTTTGAAGAGAAAAGCTTGACATGCCCAGAGTCACGCCTGTGTCACCCGACACGGGGCGTGACCCAAGCCCGTGTCCACCCGCTAGACGTTTTTAGCTTAACGATTGTCGACCTCCTCAACACGCCCAGAGTCACGCCTGTGTCCTAGGGCGTGACACCTCTTCCCGCTCGACGATTTTCAACTCGACATTTTCCGCTCGACGTTTGTCGAGTGTCGACACCAACCGACACGCCCAGAGTCACGCCCGTGACCTGGGGCGTGACATCTCCACCTGGCCGACAAGACCCGCGGGATGACTTTCGGCGCGACCCGTGCCCAGATCCACCTCCTTGACACGCCCACTGTCACGCCTGTGACCTGGGCTTGACCATTGCGTGACCGACACGTGTCCAGCCCAAAGTCAAATTTCCAGTCACATCGCCGGCTGCCATCATGAATAGTGTCGACACGCCCCCTGATACGCCCGTGTCAGAGGGCGTGCCACATGAAATTTTTCCCCTATAAAATACCAGTCTTCTGCTTGTAATCATGTTCCCTCTTTTGAACCATTTTGTATAGAGTTATGCTGCTCGGATGAAGTCCGAATGCTATGTAAGGGATATTTTCTTCCCCTCTCCTTAGTTTTTATTTTTTCATTCCTTTGTAACCCGTTATTTTAGCCTAATAAAATGTGTTTTTCATCCCTTTATTGGCTTTAGAATGAATCTAAACAACTACCTCTATGCAATCTTATCTTTGTTTTTCTTGTTTTAACTTTGTTTTTTTTTCGTTCTTCTTTATACGTGTGTGTGTGTATGAGTATAGTTCTTTACTTTTATGTTTTCATTATTTTGTTTACTTAGCTTAGTTTAGTGTTAGGATTGTTGGGTACATTGGTTTAAATGTACCTGATTTGAAGAAGCCTCACCCAACTCAATGATATACATCAAAATGTATTTGATGTGTTTTTGAGTTACTTGTGCAGTTAAGTATTTGCAGGACTGAAGCAAAAATTTCTAAGTCCATGTGTCGACACCCAGAGGGAAAGTGTCGACACTTAAGAAGACTTGTGTCGACACCCAGGCAAGCAGTGTCGACACTTGGAGTCATTTTGTCGACACCTGGGATGCAGAGTCGACACCAGACACAAAGTGTCGACACAAGGAGCTGTGTTGACACTCAATAAAGAAAGTACAGTAAAGCAGTGTCGACACTTGACAGCAGTGTCGACACCCAGTGAAGCTGTGTCTACACCAGAAAGTGTCGACACTTGGAGCTGTGTCGACACTCAGCAAAAGTCAGCAGAGACTAAGTATAAGTGTCGACACCCAGAACAATGTGTCGACACTCAACAGAAGAGTCAGCATTTAAAGAAAGTGTCGACACAATACAATATGTGTCGACACTCAGCTAAAGACTCAACACTTGAAGAAAGTGTCGACACATGGAGCTGTGTCGACACTTAGCAAAGAACAGAAAGATCAACAAAATATTTTAAGTACAAGTGTCGACACTAAGAGAATGTGTCGACACTCAGCTGAAGTCTCAACAGAAGAATCAAGTGTCGACACAAGGAGCTGTGCCGACACTCAGCAAGTATCAACATTGAAGACTATGTGTCGACACAAGAAGTAGTGTCGACACTTAACAGATTCAACACAAGAAGCTGTGTCGACACAAAGGAGATGTGTCAACACTTAGAAGAATTCAGCAAAAGATAGAAGATCAAGTACTTGTGTCGACACTCAATTTCAGTGTCGACACATGCAGAAGAAACTGTGTCGAGACATAGAATCTACAACACAAGGAGTTGTGTCGACACCTTGTACACTTGTGTCGACACTTACACAACTTGTGTCGACACTTGGTCTATAAGTGTCGACACTTAAAGACAGAAAGTCTCGACACTTTCAGACAGTTAGAGAACTTTCAAGAACTGACTGGATGACTTGACAGCTGCCGTTCCAGCCGGTCTACAGCACCTGTCAGAAATGTCAGAATTCAGTTATGAACCGGACCAGCCGGTTACCATGAAGAAGGCCTATAAATAGGCTCATACAGTCTACAGAAGTAGTAGTTGAAGAAGTTGCTGAAGCAATTCAAAAAGTGATTCACAGAGTTGTTCAAGTTATTGGTCAAGTATCAAAATAAGAAGATCTAGCTGTCCAAGTGCAGATCTAAGAAGTTGGAGAGAGAGGGCTCCATCCAAGAAATCAGCCGTTGGAACTAGGCTGAGAAGAAGGATTCAGATTCATTCTGGGTCTTAAGAAGCAAAGGTCAGGATCAACTGCAGAAGGAGTCAATCTAATTGAGTTATACTTTCAAGAAGCTTTGAAGAAAGCTAAGTCAGATTGAATCCAGCTGAGTTCTTCCAAGAACTCATCAAGAAACTCTCAACTCCCCTCTCTTGTTTCTGAGTTGTTGAGTTAACAATTATAAATTCATTTTTATCTTGTAGGATCCTTTGTATCTGAGTGATTGTAAGCCTGTAATTATAAAGGCTGAGTGTAGGGCTTGAGAGCCTGAGTGTAGGAGATTGAAATCTCTGAGTGTAGGCCTTGGTGGCTGATTATAGGCCTTGTTGGATGAGTGTAGGCCTTTGTGGCTGAGTGTAGGCTTTGTGGAAAAGCTGAGTTGTAGGGCCTTGGGCCTGAGGTGTAGGAACCAGTTTGGGTTCTGAGACAGTGGTGAAGTTTGGCCGAATCTAGTACACTGCTAGATAGGCGAAGGGGGAAAGTGGATGTACCCAAAGCTTGGGGAACCACTATAAAACTCTGTGTCTGTTGTGCTGTGCTTTGCTGTGTATGCTGTGTGATTGCAAAAGTAGAGTAGATTCTGTGTTATAACTGATTGCTGTCATTAAAGTTTAAAAAAGAATTAGGTCACCTATTCACCCCCCCCCCCCTCTAGTGTTTAGGTACTGTATCTTTCAAGTGGTATCAGAGGGAGGTTCCTTAAAAAGGACTTACAGTCTAAGGAGATCCTGATTGACAGATTCAGTGTAAGACAAATTACAGATTCAAGAAAATCAAGAACCATGGGTTCCTCTGAGAATCACAAGGAATTGGGTTCCATGAAATTACCTCTATGCAGGAAGAGATATTTGGGATCTGGAAGGAAAGGGTAAGGTTGTTTATGGAAGCCTCAGACCCTAGGATATACATCACAGTAAAGGAAGGGCCTTATGTGCCCATGAAGATATCAGTTCTAGATGCAAATCAGAGAACCCCAAAGGATTCTCTGAAATGACTAAGGATGAGATTATCCTAGCCACCATGGACAAAAGGGCACAAAACATTATAGTGAGTGTCATAGATGATGCAACTTTTCAGAATCTAATACACTGTAAGATAGCCAAAGAGATGTGGGGCACTCTTATTGTGTATATGGAAGGTTCTGAAGAAGTTAGGCAAGATAGAAAATCCTTGTTAAATCAAGAGTATGAGAGTTTTAGACAAGGAAAGGGTGATAGCATAACTGAGTGCTATAAGAAGTTCTATAGAATAGTGAATGAACTCATGTCTTATGGAAGAGAGTTCAGCAATTATGAACTAAATGACAAGTTCCTAAGGTCCCTAACTAAAGATTGAGACACAAAGATTTGTGCCATTAGAGAAATGGCTAAGTTGGGAGAAATTCCTCCACCTATAGTGTTTGGCAAGTTATTATCTTATGAAATGCAGTTGACAGTGAGGAAAGAGGAGGAGAAATCAACAAGAACTGAACACAAGGAAAGAACAGTAGCCTTCAAGACAGAAGCCTCTAGAAAGTGCAGGAATAAGTCATCAACTCCACCTCCAAAGGTAGTTGAATCAGAGTCAGATGAGTCAGCCAGCACAAAATCTGAAAGCAGTGAAAGTGATGAAGACTTTGCTGCCTTCACTAGACATTTTCAGAAATTCTTGAAGAAGAAATAGTGGAGGTCAAGGCCTTCTACTTCACAGGGAAAAGAAGACCTATATCAGAATAAAAAGGCCTCAAAGAAGGACAGGAAGAGGACTAAATCTAGCAAGGCAACTGTTTCAAAGATTGCGTGCTATTGCTGTAATAGACAAGGCCATGTTGTTGCAGATTATCCTGAGAAGAGAAAAAGAGTCTAGTGACAGGAAGAAGACTCATTTCAAAGGCAAGAAAGAGAAGTCTTTTGTTGCCAAGAAGGAGAAGACTCTATCAGATACCTCTTCTTCAGAAACTGAGTCTGATGCTGAGGCATACATAGGCTGTTTGCTGAAGAAGAAGAAGAAGAATTCATGCAGATTATGGAGTCTATTTATGAACAAGAAGACTGTCAGTGCCAAGGACTGATGGCATTGACTGAGAGTAACAAAATCCTGGAGCAGCCAGGACCCTAGAAGGTACAAAGTTCAACTTTAAGTTCAGTTTCTTGTGCCAGTACAGAATCAGATTCATCTTCATCAAATGATGAAAGTGTATCTGAGTCTGAGGATGATATTCATCAGCTGATAGATGAATATAAAGTACTGTTGCAAGCTTATAAGAAGAGCAAGTCCCTAGCCAAAAGTCAGGCAGAGGAAATTGCTGATCTTAAAGCTGCTGCAACAGATTCTGAGAAGCTATTTGATCAAAAGCTTAATGAGATAGCCAGGCTGAAACACATAACAGTGATTCAGATGGGAACTATCACCTTTAAGAATGATCAAATCAAGAGTCTGGAGATAAATCTTCAGAAGGAGAGAGAGCTTGTTGCTAGGTTTTCTAAACCTAAGTCAGTGTTACCCATTATTGATGAATTTGTTCATCACAAGGGTAAGGCTGGACTGGGTTTTATTAAACCTGCAAGGACTGAGCAGTCCAAGTCCAACTCCAAGGGCAAAGCCCCAACATTCAACAAATCAGCTGTAGATAAGACAGCAAAGACTGTACCTAAGCAAAGGTACAATAAGTTTGAATGTTGGTGTTGTGGCAAGGTTGGCCATTTTGCAATGGACTGTTGGCACAATGTTAGTGCCAAAGTGAGTACCAAACTACCTGTTGGAAAGCCAGTAGGTATCTTTGTCAAGTTGCAAAACTAACAAGTACCAAGGACCCAAGAATTCTTTGGGTTCTAAGGTTCATTAATCTGTTTTGCAGGTGAGTCCAAGTGGCCATACCCCAACATGGTACTTGGACAGTGGATGTTCCAGATATATGACTGGAACTAGAGGATTACTAAAGGACTATGATGAATTGTAAATATACCTATTTTTGTGTACATTAATTTAGTTGTTTTCATTTATTTTTGTCGTTTTTACTTATTTTTTTTCAATAAAATGCTCCTATTTTTGTAAATATTATACTAACTTATTTTATTTTATTTTTCAGGAAAAAATCAAAATCTGCCAAAAATTGACACTGTCACGCCCGTGACATATTGGTCACGCCCGTGACCAGGGCGTGACACGTCAAAAACCGTGAAATCAGCAAAATTTGAAGTGCAAAGCCTGACACACCCGGGGTCACGCCCGTGTCACCAGTGTCACGCCCGTGACCCATGCCCGTGACCATCCAGATCGACGAAATCGCGCTCAACGATCGTCGAACCAGCTGACACGCCCGTGTCACCCGAGTCACGCCCGTCACCCAAGCCCGTGTTCACTCAACTCGACACTTTCAGCTCGACGATCGTCGAGTGTCGACACCTGCCTGTCACGCCCAGAGTCACGCCCGTGACCTGGGGCGTGACCTTTCCAGCTAGCCCGACAAGACCCGCGCGGCGACTTTTTGGCGCACCGCGCCCAGATCCACCTACCTGTCACGCCCCCTGTCACGCCCGTGACCAAGGGCGTGACCTCTGCGAGACCGACACGTGCCCAGCCAAAGTCAACTTTCCCGTCAAATCGCCGGCCGCCTTCTCAAATAGTACTGTCACGCCCCCTGTCACGCCCGTGACCAAGGGCGTGACCCATGTAAATTTTTTCTATAAATTCAGAGGTTCTGCTCTGAATTCCTGTTCCTTTTTTGGTTCCATTTTGTATAGGGTTGTGCTGCCGAAATGCTTCCAAGGCTTATGTAAGGGATAATTTCTCCCCCTCTCCTTAGTTTTATTTTCGTATCTTTGTAACTCGTACTTCTTTTTAATAAAATGTGTTTTATTTTCTTCTCTCAACATGACTTTGGAATGGATTAATGCAAATCTCTCCTATGCAATCTTATCTTTCTTCCTTGTTTTAACTTAGTTTTTTTTCGTCTTTTTAATACGTGTGTGTGTGTGTATGAGAGTAAATGTTATGTTTTCTTTATTTTGGATAAGTAGTTGTTATGTTTTCATTTCATTAGCTTTTGATAGCTTAGATTTTCATAAGTTTCTAACTCATCCCTATAGATCCGTAAAATCGTTTTCAAAATGTTTTTCCTCTTTTTTTTTTAACTTAGCTTTTTATTTCGTAAAACCTTTTCGTTCTTTTCGTTTTATTTTCACTTTTTAATCAGTTTTACGGAGTTATAGGAATGATAATATAGTCGTTTTAATTTTTCGTGCACTTCGATTTTTCGTTTTAAGCTTTTGTCCGTTTAATTTTTCCGTTCTCTTTTTATGCATTTCTACCGCATTCTAGCGGTAGAAATGTATTCGTTTTAATTTTTCGATCACTTTCCTTTTTCGTTTATTTGCAAAACTTTCTTCCCGTTTAATTTTTATTTTCGTTTTTTATGCATTTCTACCGCATTTTAGCGGTAGAAATGCAGTTGTTTTATTTTTTCGATAACTTAGTTTTTTGCAATTTTTTATGTGTGTGCATCTATTTCCGCCTACTCGTTAAGAGTTAAATGGCGCTTTGCTTTATTTCAATTCTGTCGTGTGTGTGAGTGTGTTTTATTTTCTTGTAGAGTGTGTGTGTTTCATTTATGTCGAGAGAGTGTGTGCGTGCGTTGCATTTATTTTGTCCTACTCGGTTGAGTAGGGCCCGCATTTATTTTCCCCTACTCATTTGAGTAGGATTTGCGTGTGTGCGTTTTACCGCTTTCTTTCTCCCGCCCACGCAGTTGCGCCGGGACTCGCAATTTACTGCTTTCTTCAGTCCTACTCGTTTGGGTAGGACTTGCAATTTTCAGCTTTCTTTTACTGCTTTATTTCCTGCTTTCATTTACTGCTTTCTTTATCGCTTTATTTTCTGCTTTTCCCGCAAGCCGTCCCCATTCCGATGAGTGGCAAACCATTCTTAGCCCTCGGTATCGAAGAGCATTGGGACAGATAAAATAGCTTAAAATAATTAAAGGTCTAATTTTTCTAATTAATTAATAGTACTTAAGGTTTGCCCGGGGTTAACGACGCGTAGGACCACATATCGATGTGTGGGCCCTATTTCCGTAGTCCATATGCTAGCTAGCCGAGAGGCCGTGCATATGGACCGATCACCCCTTGGCAAAGAGAGTTCCGCACTAACCCTCGAGAGAGGAGGCGCGCCAACTCTTCCAGATTGGGTTCCCCACCCAATAGCGGGGTTCTTAGCGTAATGCGGGCGTTAAGAGGAATCCTTCGTCGGACGAGAGCCCGGTCGAATAGTCTTAGCGTTCAGGTGAGCGATAGCCCTATAGCTAGGTGAGCTCATTTTAGTGGAACCTCCACGGCCAAGTCTCCGCCTTAATTAATTAGAAATTTAGGAGCTCTTTTTATTTAAAGTCTATTTTAGTTCAATTATTTTTTTCGGTGCCATCGAGCTAAGCTCTTCATCGGCACCACCTTCAAGCTTTCTTTTTATTGCTTTCATTTTCTTTCTGCCATTTTCTGTATTTTTATATAAAATATCCCGACAAGATAATTATCGGTAAAATAATAGTCCCCTCCAGGGAAGAGTAGAAATAATCGAACCGGACCCGAGAACAATACGACCTCGATATTCCACCCGGAATATCCTGTACTACTCACGATAGGTGCACTTGCCTCCTTTCGTTAAAACTCGATTTCTAAACCTTTTTTATATCCAAAATAAATAAATAAATACGCGCGCCCCGTTATCTTAAATAAATTCACTTCCGCCTTTTTTTTTCGCAAATAAAACCGTCGGGTCGCCGCGTGACCGCAAATAATTTTGGAGTTTTAACCTGCATCAAGTTTTTGGCGCCGTTGCCGGGAATTTTAGGTTCGTTATTTTAAACCCTGGAAATCTATTAATTTTACCTATATCTATATATAACAAAAATTAAAAATGGCCAACAAAAATATAATAATAATAATAATAAAAATAATAATAAACAAAATAATAATTACAAAATTATAAAACCAAAAAAAAACAAAATATGAAAAACTTATAAAACTAAAAAAAAAAAAATTTTGCAAAACCTTAAAAACTTCAAAAAAAAAACTATAAAACTAAAAAAAAAACTAAACTAAAAACAAAAAAAACACTAAAAATCCAAAAAAATGAAAAAAAAAACTTAACAAAAAAAAATATTTTTATTTTCATTCTTGTTTTTGAAAAAGAAAAAAAAACAACAAAAAAAACAAAACAAAAAAAAAACTAAAAAATGAAAAACTTAAAAAAAATATATTTTAATTTAATTTAACTTATTATATTTTATTTTATTTTGATTCGGCGCGCTTTTCATTCTTGTGCACGTTAGGGGTGCGCATTTCCGTCACACTCACGTGGCTAAGGCCTTAGCTACCTCCGACTCCCCCACGCACATTCCCCCCTACCGCCCGCAATCTTTAGGCCGAGTTTATCTTTTTTGTTTTTTCTATTATTGTATTGCTTCTTTCTTTTTCTTTTAAATAATGCAGGGTTTCAACTTGGGCCTCCCGGACTCGTCTTAGGGAAGCTCCTACCCTCCCTTTTTCTTTTTTGTACTCATTATATTTTGTATATTATCGTTCTGCATACTTAGATTGCAACATTGGGGACAATGTTGGGTTTAAGTATGGGGGTGTTTTCCTATTCTGCACTTTTATATTCAGTACTTAACAAAAAAAATACAAAAAAAAATGCAAAAATAAAAAACTTTAAAAAAAAAATTCTCATTATTCTAATAATAATTAAACAAAAAAATCAAAAATTTTTTTACTTTTAAATATGTTTTAAAAATAATAATTCTCTCTTCCCCCCTCTTCTTCTCTTTCTTGTAAAAACTTGCGTCTTGCCTGCCCGCGACGTTCGACTCATCGAACCAACCATTCAAATAAGAGTCTGTTCGCGGGGCCGCAATCGAGTTTTTACTTTGCTTTTTTGTAAAAATCTCTCTTTCCCCCCTATCTTCTTTGTAAATAACTTTTCTTTCTCTCCTCATTCTTGTAAATTACTTATCTACAAAAACTAAAAATAAAAAAATTAGAAAAACCCAAAAACCCCAAAAAGATAAAAAATCTAAAAAATCCTAAAAAGATAATAATTAAAACACAAAAAAATGATAAAACTCTAAAAAATCAAAAAAATGTTTTGTTAAATTATGTAACAAAATAATTCGAATACACCATTTCTTAACCCTTTTTGCTTTCCAAAAATCTAGTTTCGAGTTAATTTATATGCGAATTTTAGTTATTCTTTGCTTACTATTCGTTTATTAATTAAGGTTCGATAGATTTAAGTGTCTGGGGTTAAGTCTTAAAGAATTTTTTTATGTCTTATCCTTATAATATGGAACTTGTTTTTCACCACCACTTCTAATTTTATAAATAGAAGCTCGTTTTTATGTTAGAAAATAACATCCATGGATTTCAATTATTTCTACTTCATGCTTTTAGAAACATTGGAACGTTCATTTTAAAAAGGTTGCTCTCAAAACTTTTTTATTAAAATCTAGTTTTATTTTTGAAAAACTAAACCCACTTCCATTTTTTTTTCGTGTCTTAATTGACATGATTCCCCCCTATCCCTTAAAAGATCCTATGTCAATGGAATAAGATTTCGTTCCGTAAACATAGGCACCCAATAATTTAAAAAGATTATATATGGAGTAAGAGGATAAAATTCATTACTCCTACAAATATACATTGGGTTAATTTTATTTATTATGAAGAAAGAAAAAAAAAGTTTTTATGTGTTAGGAAAATAAGATTTCGTTTTCCTAACTATCCAAAAAGAAAAAAATTGGAGGTTCGAGAAAAAATTACCTCGCCTCAATATTCAAGTCTTCTTCATAAACCACCAAACCACTTAGCCTATTTCAATGATTCTAGACTTAATTTAAAATTTTTTGAGAGCATAATTTTTAAATTGCATTATTTCCTTTAACTTCTTTTAAGCTAAAGTTTTTTGTATAAATCCAATCCATCTTTGTTAAACTAACAAAAATAAATTTTTGCTTTCTATTTTATTTTTTCTAGAAGTCTTTTTGAAACTGTTCCTCTATTCATAACATTTCATAAATTAGGATTTAATTCTTTAACCCCGGATGTTTATTTTGATCTTCATTTTAATTAATTCAAGCGGTAGCTAAACTTAGGATTTCTTTTATTCCTTATAAGTTCATCTCCAACTTTTGCTCTGGAATAGCAAAAGCTTAAGTATGGGGGTATTTGATGAATTGTAAATATACCTATTTTTGTGTACATTAATTTAGTTGTTTTCATTTATTTTTGTCGTTTTTACTTATTTTTATTCAATAAAATGCTCCTATTTTTGTAAATATTATACTAACTTATTTTATTTTATTTTTCAGGAAAAAATCAAAATCTGCCAAAAATTGACCTGTCACGCCCGTGACATATTGGTCACGCCCGTGACCAGGGCGTGACACGTCAAAAACCGTGAAATCAGCAAAATTTGAAGTGCAAAGCCTGACACACACCGGGGTCACGCCCGTGTCACCAGTGTCACGCCCGTGACCCATGCCCGTGACCATCCAGATCGACGAAATCGCGCTCAACGATCGTCGAACCAGCTGACACGGCCCGTGTCACCCGAGTCACGCCCGTGACCCAAGCCCGTGTTCACTCAACTCGACACTTTCAGCTCGACGATCGTCGAGTGTCGACACCTGCCTGTCACGCCCAGAGTCACGCCCGTGACCTGGGGCGTGACCTTTCCAGTTAGCCCGACAAGACCCGCGCGGCGACTTTTTGGCGCACCGCGCCCAGATCCACCTACCTGTCACGCCCCCTGTCATGCCCGTGACCAAGGGCGTGACCTCTGCGAGACCGACACGTGTCCAGCCAAAGTCAACTTTCCCGTCAAATCGCCGGCCGCCTTCTCAAATAGTACTGTCACGCCCCTGTCACGCCCGTGACCAAGGGCGTGACCCATGTAAATTTTTTCTATAAATTCAGAGGTTCTGCTCTGAATTCCTGTTCCTTTTTTGGTTCCATTTTGTATAGGGTTGTGCTGCCGAAATGCTTCCAAGGCTTATGTAAGGGATAATTTCTCCCCCTCTCCTTAGTTTTATTTTCGTATCTTTGTAACTCGTACTTCTTTTTAATAAAATGTGTTTTATTTTCTTCTCTCAACATGACTTTGGAATGGATTAATGCAAATCTCTCCTATGCAATCTTATCTTTCTTCCTTGTTTTAACTTATTTTTTTTTTCGTCTTTTTAATACGTGTGTGTGTGTATGAGAGTAAATGTTATGTTTTCTTTATTTTGGATAAGTAGTTGTTATGTTTTCATTTCATTAGCTTTTGATAGCTTAGATTTTCATAAGTTTCTAACTCATCCCTATAGATCCGTAAAATCGTTTTCAAAATGTTTTTCCTCTTTTTTTTTTAACTTAGCTTTTTATTTCGTAAAACCTTTTCGTTCTTTTCGTTTTATTTTCACTTTTTAATCAGTTTTACGGAGTTATAGGAATGATAATATAGTCGTTTTAATTTTTCGTGCACTTCGATTTTTCATTTTAAGCTTTTGTCCGTTTAATTTTTCCGTTCTCTTTTTATGCATTTCTACCGCATTCTAGCGGTAGAAATGTATTCGTTTTAATTTTTCGATCACTTTCCTTTTTCGTTTATTTGCAAAACTTTCTTCCCGTTTAATTTTTATTTTCGTTTTTTATGCATTTCTACCGCATTTTAGCGGTAGAAATGCAGTTGTTTTATTTTTTCGGTAACTTAGTTTTTTGCAATTTTTATGTGTGTGCATCTATTTCCGCCTACTCGTTAAGAGTTAAATGACGCTTTGCTTTATTTCAATTCTGTCGTGTGTGTGAGTGTGTTTTATTTTCTTGTAGAGTGTGTGTGTTTCATTTATGTCGAGAGAGTGTGTGCGTGCGTTGCATTTATTTTGTCCTACTCGGTTGAGTAGGGCCCGCATTTATTTTCCCCTACTCATTTGAGTAGGATTTGTGTGTGTGCGTTTTACCGCTTTCTTTCTCCCGCCCACGCAGTTGCGCCGGGACTCGCAATTTACTGCTTTCTTCAGTCCTACTCGTTTGGGTAGGACTTGCAATTTTCTGCTTTCTTTTACTGCTTTATTTCCTGCTTTCATTTACTGCTTTCTTTATCGCTTTATTTTCCGCTTTTCCCGCAAGCCGTCCCCATTCCGATGAGTGGCTAACCATTCTTAGCCCTCGGTATCGAAGAGCATTGGGACAGATAAAATAGCTTAAAATAATTAAAGGTCTAATTTTTCTAATTAATTAATAGTACTTAAGGTTTGCCCGGGGTTAACGACGCGTAGGACCACATATCGATGTGTGGGCCCTATTTCCGTAGTCCATATGCTAGCTAGCCGAGAGGCCGTGCATATGGACCGATCACCCCTTGGCAAAGAGAGTTCCGCACTAACCCTCGAGAGAGGAGGCGCGCCAACTCTACCGGATTGGGTTCCCCACCCAATAGCGGGGTTCTTAGCGTAATGCGGGCGTTAAGAGGAATCCTTCGTCGGACGAGAGCCCGGTCGAATAGTCTTAGCGTTCAGGTGAGCGATAGCCCTATAGCTAGGTGAGCTCATTTTAGTGGAACCTCCACGGCCAAGTCTCCGCCTTAATTAATTAGAAATTTAGGAGCTCTTTTTATTTAAAGTCTATTTTAGTTCAATTGTTTTTTTCGGTGCCATCGAGCTAAGCTCTTCATCGGCACCACCTTCAAGCTTTCTTTTTATTGCTTTCATTTTCTTTCCGCCATTTTCTGTATTTTTATATAAAATATCCCGACAAGATAATTATCGGTAAAATAATAGTCCCCTCCAGGGAAGAGTAGAAATAATCGAACCGGACCCGAGAACAATACGACCTCGATATTCCACCCGGAATATCCTGTACTACTCACGATAGGTGCACTTGCCTCCTTTCGTTAAAACTCGATTTCTAAACCTTTTTTATATCCAAAATAAATAAATAAATACGCGCGCCCCGTTATCTTAAATAAATTCACTTCCGCCTTTTTTCGCAAATAAAACCGCCGGGTCGCCGCGTGACCGCAAATAATTTTGGAGTTGCATCAGACTACATTCCAATAAAAGATGGTCCAAAAGTAACCTTTGGTGGTTCTGAAAAAGGAATCATCAAAGGGTTTGGTAACATTTCTAGCAACTTAGTTACCATTACTCAAGTGGCTTATGTTAAAGGGTTGAAACACAACCTAATAAGTATAAGTCAATTAAGTGATGTAGGGTATGACATCTCATTTGTTAAAAATGGTTGTCATATCAAGAGGTCAAGTGATCAAGAGATCATTTTGACTGGTTATAGGAAAAGGAATGTCTATTGCTTAGACATTATGGTTGAGAACAGTGGTTCTCCAGTGTGTCTTGTAGCTGATGAGACAGTCTCTCATTATGTCAAATGGCACAAGAGGCTTGCCCATCTTAACTACAAGACTATTAGCAAACTCTTTAGCAAAGAGTTAGTGAGGAATGGTCCTCAAGTTAAGTGTGATAAAGATGGTATTTGCTCAGCTTGTCAAAAGGGCAAGCAGACTAAATCCACCTTTAGAAGCATAGAAAACAAAGATGCTGTGAGGTATTTATATCTCTTGCACTTGGATCTCTTTGGTCCAATGCCAGTTCACAGCTTAGGTAGGAAGGTCTATACCCTTGTAGTTGTAGATGACTACTCAAGGTTTTCCTGGGTGTTCTTCTTAAGACAGAAATCTGGAACACCTAGTGTCTTCCATAGCTTTGTCAAGCAAATTCAGAATGAACTAAATAGTACAGTGGTCAAGATTAGAAGTGACCATGGTACTGAATTCCAGTCTGAAAGCATGACAAAACTATGTGAAGAATTTGGGATATTTCAAGAATTCTCTTCACCTAGAACACCTCAGCAAAATGGCATTGCTGAGAGGAAGAATAGAACCTTGATAGAGGCTGGTCAGACCCTATTAAGTGATACATCACTGCCAGAGTATTTCTGGGCTGAAGCAGTTAATACTGCATGCCATGTTATAAATAGGGCTACCATCACTAAAGGGCTCAACAAGACCCCCTATGAAGTTGTGAAAGACAGGAAACCAAACTTATCCTATTTCAGGATCTTTGGTTGCAAATGCTTCATACTTAACAATGGGAAGTCTTACTTGACTAAGTTTGCTGCCAAGTCCCAAGAGGGAATTTTTGTTGGGTACAGCAATAATAGTAAGGCTTATAGAGTCTACAACTTGACTACACAAGTTGTAGAAGAATCTGTGCATGTCGTTTTTGATGAGACTAAACTTATTAACAATGAGTTATCTAGTAGTGTATGCAGCCCCACAGGTTTAACAAAGAAAATGGACAAGCTTACAATAGAAGAAGTACCTGCTGCAAGACAGCAAGTAGAAGATAGTAACTGTTGTCCAGGGGGAGAACTACATGTACCAATTGCTGATGAAGTTCAAGGAGTATAGCATGATGGAGATGCTAAAGAGGTTCAACCAGAAGTTAGGATGCCTCCAGCCAACAGGCATCTTAGAGATCATCCAGTAGAGCAGATTATTGGAGATCCAAGACAAGGAGTACAAACCAGGAGCAGAAACATAAATGCAGCAATCTACTCCAGTTTTCTATTTCAAGTTGAACCTAAGAAGTTTGAAGAAGCAATACTAGATCCACAATGGACTGAAGCAATGCAAGAAGAGCTTAATCAGTTCAAGAGGTGCAAGGTCTGGGAACTTGTTCCTAAACCTAAAGACCATAATATAATAGGAACCAAGTGGATCTACAGGAATAATATGGATGAACAAGGGGTCATCATTAAGAATAAAGCTAGATTGGTTGCTAAAGGATATAGGCAAGAAGAAGGTATTGACTTTGATCAAACCTTTGCTCCAGTAGCCAGACTGGAAGTCATAAGGATGTTCTTAGCCTATGCAACCTATCAAGGATTCAAGGTATACCAAATGGATGTCAAGTCAGCATTTCTGAATGGTAATCTTAAGGAAGAAGTCTATGTGGAACAGCCTTCAGGTTTTGTTGATCCAACTTTACCTCATCATGTTTATAGACTTAGGAAAGCTTTATATGGGTTAAAGCAAGCCCCTAGGGCTTGGTATGAAACCCTATCTAGTTTCCTCATTGAGAACAAGTTCTCAAGGGGGAAAATAGATAAGACTCTATTCCTTAGGGAATCTAGAGGCAAAGTTATACTTGTCCAAATATATGTAGATGACATTATATTTGGGTCTACTGAAAATAGCCTTTGCAAAAAGTTTGCAAAACTGATGCAAGGTCAATTTGAGATGAGTAGTATGGGAGAGCTGAAGTTTTTCTTGGGTCTCCAAGTTAAACAGACTGAGAGTGGTTTATCCATATGTCAGTCCAAGTTCACCCTAGAACTCATAAGGAAGTATGGTATGGATTCATCCAGTACCATGAAGACTCCTATGGGGTCAAGTATGTCTCTTAGCAAGGATGATGCAGGGAAACCTGTAGATGAAACCTTGTATAGAGGGATAGTTGGCTCCCTATTATACTTGACTGCTAGTAGACCAGATATCATGTATGCTACATGTGTCTGTGCAAGGTATCAAGCCTGCCCTAAAGTGTCTCATTTGACAGCAGTCAAAAGAATATTGAGATATCTAAAGGGCACTCCCTATCTAGGCCTCTGGTACCCTAGGAATGGAGATTTTAAACTAACAGGTTATTCAGATGCAGACTTTGCAGGATGCAAAGAAGATAGAAAAAGCACTACTGGAACCTGTCAATTCCTAGGTGGGAGACTAATTTCATGGAGTAGCAAAAAGCAGACAAGTGTGGCTATCTCCACTGCAGAGTCAGAGTATGTGGCTGCAGGAAGTTGCTGTGCTCAACTTCTGTGGATACAACATCAGCTAGAGGACTATGGATTTCAGGTAAGTAGAACTCCACTCTTCTGTGATTCTACAAGTGCTATTTCAATAGCTAATAATCCTGTATCTCATAGTAGAACAAAACATATTGAAATTAAATATCATTTTCTTAGGGAGCATGTAGAAAGAGAAGATATTTTATTAGAATATGTTAAAACTGATAATCAAGTAGCTGATATGTATACTAAGCCCCTAGAAGAAGCTAAGTTCAATAGATTTAAAATTGAACTAGGAATGATAAACTTAGAGTAAGTTTACAGAATTGAAATTGGCTAAGTAAAAAGGTGTCGACACATAGACAAGTCTATGTCGACACAGAATAGTGGTGTCGACACTTCAGGAAATAGGTGTCGACACATCTAGGAAGTTGGTGTCGACACTTCAGAATATTAGTGTCGACACATGCCAAGTAGGTGTCGACACATCCAAAGTGGTGTCGACACTTAGTATTTACTCAGAATTTTCTAAGTAAAGTCTCGACAATGTGTCGAGTTATGTTGTGTTGATACATAACCAAGTGTCGACACACAAAATCTGTTGACTAAAATTGTGTCGACACATATGTGTCGAGACATTATAAGTCAGTGTCGACACTTATTGCCAGTGTCGACACATTTTAAGTTAGCTGTCCCGCCTGTTCATCTTCAAAATTAGAAAGGTATAAATAGGGCTTTGTCTTTGTTTGTCGACACGCTTTCAAAGTTTCGAGACCAAACTTCTGTGTCGACACCTCTCTTCTCTCAAGACAAATTCTACAAACCCTAATAGCGCCTAAGCTAGAGGAGAACGTCCACGAAGGATACGAGCTGGTGCGCGGCGCTTTCAATGATGCTGATCAAGAAATCCAGGCGGTCGTAACCCTAGTTGCCGATTCTGGGTTAGAATATCTAGTGTCAGAACCTACTAAGATATGGAAGATAGAGGTACTTGAATTCCTCAATGGAGCCAAAGTGGATGAATCTGGATACAAGATCAAATCCAGAGTTCATTGAACAAAGGTTAAGATTTCACCAAAGAGCTTGAGGAAGGTGCTTCAATTGCCAAGAACTAAGGAGGAAGATGAGGTTACTGCATCAAAAACCAAGGAAGCTCTTACGTGGTGTGGCCTTGATTCTACAATGAAGATTGGTTCTGTTTTCAACAGAAAGGGCATGAACAGCCAAGGAAAATTCATGTCTGAGATTGTTGGAAAAGTTATTCTCAGCAAGCCAGGAGGGCATGACAGAGTGTCTGCCTCTATATTCAATATAATGACAAGAATAATCTTCACTTTAAGAACTGATTGGTCAGTTATAGTATTTGAGAAAATCAAAGAAAGTCTGAAGAAGCCCAACCTGGGCAGAATCTTAAGTCTCTACCTAGCTGGTACCATACCAGAGGTAATGAGTACTGCTGTTGGAAGCAAAATAAATCACATGAGGAAAATGGACATGAGGTTGTTTTCTAGATGGGACAGGGTGTTGACTAAAGAGATGCCAACCCCTGAGAAGATAGTTGCTGAGAAAGACATTCCTCCCAAGAAGAAAAGGAAGACTGCTCAAGTGGCACAAGAGTCCACTAGCGGCTCTGAAAGTGAAGAACAGGTTGTCTTCACTCCAGATGAAAATGAGGAAGAGCCTGCTGTAAAGACTCCTACTCCTCAAGAGGTTGCTGAGATCCAGGGGGAGCTACCTCAAGCTAGCCCCATCCACAAGGATCACAGCCAGGGGGAGCTTCCAGTTGTAGAAGAACCAACTACACTGGAAAGTGAACAAGCAACCACCATCATACTAGAGGTAATCACTGAACTAAACACTTTAGATTTTTCTATGGAAGATACTGATTTGTCTGATGATCATCAGCAAACTCAGCTGAATAGTCAAGTTCCAGATGCTGTTATAAAAGATACATCTGTTGTACTAGAAGTGATTCATGATCTAGTGGTTGAAGAGCCAAGAATTTCTCCAGCTCCTTCACCACAAGAATTCACCATGGAAGATTTATTTTTAAATCTAGACCAACAAGATTTTGACATGGACAAGGCTGCTGCTGAAGAAGAGAATGCTTCACTTGAGGGGGAGCAAGTGCAAGTTCATGAAGAGCCTGTGAGGCAAGAAACTGAAAAGGCACCTGATGTGCAGCCTGAGAGGCCTCCAAGCCCTAAGGAGAGGGTTGACATAGCCAGCTCCTCAGAGTCTGAAGATGAGGAGGCTACAAGGGCTAAACAAAAGAAACTTTATGTATTCAAGAGAAGAAGCCAAAGTTATAAGAAGGCTCTACAATCTATTGCACCACATCCAATAGTTCAGCAAACACCAACAGTTGATTATAGTGCTTTAATGGTGGCAATGCAGATTAAACTGGATGAGCACAGGCAGGCAATAGAGAAGTATGTGGATAAAGGGCAGAAATCTTTGCAATTTGATTTGGCCCAGGACATAAAATCAATAAGATTTGAGATGAATCTTAATAAGAAAGAGATGACAGACTGTTTCCATAAGGGTGGAAATGCAGTGGTGTACTTGGCAATACACCAAGAGAAGATAAAAGCACAAGTGGATGACATAGCATTAAAGCAAGGGTATGTTCTTGAAAATAAGCTAAGGATGAATGACAATCTTACTGCTTCCCATAATGCTATTGTCACAGAATTAAAGAACCAGGCTGCTGGACCTTCTACCTCTACTGCTACTGTTAAAGCTGAATTTGATAAGGTATTTCAAGAAGAAATCAATGCTGTTAAGACTGCCATTGAAGACTCCCAGAAGGCCATATCTAAACAACTTAAAAAGCTCAAACCTTTCTTTAAATATGGAGTCAGATACTTGGATAATCAAATCAGATTTCAGAAGGATGATGTCAGAGATCACATGGCTAGAGAAGTCATAAAGGGGGAGAGAGTGTTAGTCAAGGCAAGCTCTGACCATGCTAAGTGGATATCAAATTCTATCAGAGCTACACTTGGATATCCTCCTCTGTGTGATGACAATGATGTTGCTGAATCTGGAATTAACCCTGCATATCTAGGAGGTGAGCAACCAGAGGTAGCTCAAGTCAATTATCCTCCTCCAGATTTTGAAATGGTGCATGCTGATGTACAGACCATGTACAGCCCACCTGGGGGCAAGGACAATGTGATTATTGAAAAGGTTGTTCAGCCTATATCTGAAGCCATGCAAGAGGCATTGTAAAAAGAAGAAGAGACAAGATTGTCAAAGAAGAGGTTTAGGGAACAAGCTGAACAGAGACCAGATTTTGAGCAATGGAGCCCTACCTCTAGAAACATTATATTAACTGCCTGGAAAGTTGCCAAAGACAACATTCATGACAGGAACAAATGGTTCTCTGAAGCTGAATGGAGAAAACATGAAACCAGACAGGAGGCAATTGTTCAATACAGAAGGAAGGCAAAGATGGGAAAGCTACATCCTACAGCTCAGGAGCCTAGCAAGTACTTTCCTAAGTCATACCATTATTTTGAGAGGCAGAAGATCAAAGCTGAAGAGCTTAAGAAGAAAGATCTGAAAAGGCAAGAAGCCTGCTGATGCTGAAACTGCTGTTGCTCCTGTCCAAGCTAAAGTTCAAGCTGGCAAAGGGATAGTCATTAAGGAGCCTGAACAAAAATAGATTTAGAATTTTCTTGAAGTTTATTTTGTAATCTTTTGGATGGAAAACATTTAGTGAACTTCTGAAAATGTATAAGACAGATATTAGAACAATATATGATTAATATATTTCATGTTTGTTTTATGAATATGTCTATGTCTATTTCTTATTTGTTCTGTGATGATGTATTTGTATACATGTAAAATTGATACATGTTATGTTTACTCTGCTGTACATAATCCTGCTTTTCATCATTTTGTAATTTTATTATGAATGGTGTATATCACTGACTAAGGGTTATGACTTCTCCAAATAGGGGGAGATTGTTGGGTACATTGGTTTAAATGTACCTGATTTGAAGAAGCCTCACCCAACTCAATGATATACATCAAAATGTATTTGATGTGTTTTTGAGTTACTTGTGCAGGTTAAGTATTTGCAGGACTGAAGCAAAAATTTCTAAGTCCATGTGTCGACACCCAGAGGGAAAGTGTCGACACTTAAGAAGACTTGTGTCGACACCCAGGCAAGCAGTGTCGACACTTGGAGTCATTTTGTCGACACCTGGGATGCAGAGTCGACACCAGACACAAAGTGTCGACACAAGGAGCTGTGTTGACACTCAATAAAGAAAGTACAGTAAAGCAGTGTCGACACTTGACAGCAGTGTCGACACCCAGTGAAGCTGTGTCTACACCAGAAAGTGTCGACACTTGGAGCTGTGTCGACACTCAGCAAAAGTCAGCAGAGACTAAGTATAAGTGTCGACACCCAGAACAATGTGTCGACACTCAACAGAAGAGTCAGCATTTAAAGAAAGTGTCGACACAATACAATATGTGTCGACACTCAGCTAAAGACTCAACACTTGAAGAAAGTGTCGACACATGGAGCTGTGTCGACACTTAGCAAAGAACAGAAAGATCAACAAAATATTTTAAGTACAAGTGTCGACACTAAGAGAATGTGTCGACACTCAGCTGAAGTCTCAACAGAAGAATCAAGTGTCGACACAAGGAGCTGTGCCGACACTCAGCAAGTATCAACATTGAAGACTATGTGTCGACACCAAGAAGTAGTGTCGACACTTAACAGATTCAACACAAGAAGCTGTGTCGACACAAAGGAGATGTGTCAACACTTAGAAGAATTCAGCAAAAGATAGAAGATCAAGTACTTGTGTCGACACTCAATTTCAGTGTCGACACATGCAGAAGAAACTGTGTCGAGACATAGAATCTACAACACAAGGAGTTGTGTCGACACCTTGTACACTTGTGTCGACACTTACACAACTTGTGTCGACACTTGGTCTATAAGTGTCGACACTTAAAGACAGAAAGTCTCGACACTTTCAGACAGTTAGAGAACTTTCAAGAACTGACTGGATGACTTGGACAGCTGCCGTTCCAGCCGGTCTACAGCACCTGTCAGAAATGTCAGAATTCAGTTATGAACCGGACCAGCCGGTTACCATGAAGAAGGCCTATAAATAGGCTCATACAGTCTACAGAAGTAGTAGTTGAAGAAGTTGCTGAAGCAATTCAAAAAGTGATTCACAGAGTTGTTCAAGTTATTGGTCAAGTATCAAAATAAGAAGATCTAGCTGTCCAAGTGCAGATCTAAGAAGTTGGAGAGAGAGGGCTCCATCCAAGAAATCAGCCGTTGGAACTAGGCTGAGAAGAAGGATTCAGATTCATTCTGGGTCTTAAGAAGCAAAGGTCAGGATCAACTGTAGAAGGAGTCAATCTAATTGAGTTATACTTTCAAGAAGCTTTGAAGAAAGCTAAGTCAGATTGAATCCAGCTGAGTTCTTCCAAGAACTCATCAAGAAACTCTCAACTCCCCTCTCTTGTTTCTGAGTTGTTGAGTTAACAATTATAAATTCATTTTTATCTTGTAGGATCCTTTGGATCTGAGTGATTGTAAGCCTGTAATTATAAAGGCTGAGTGTAGGGCTTGAGAGCCTGAGTGTAGGAGATTGAAATCTCTGAGTGTAGGCCTTGGTGGCTGAGTGTAGGCCTTGTTGGCTGAGTATAGGCCTTTGTGGCTGAGTGTAGGCTTTGTGGAAAAGCTGAGTTGTAGGGCCTTGGGCCTGAGGTGTGGGAACCAGTTTGGGTTCTGAGACAGTGGTGAAGTTTGGCCGAATCTAGTACACTGCTAGATAGGCGAAGGGGAAAGTGGATGTACCCAAAGCTTGGGGAACCACTATAAAACTCTGTGTCTGCTGTGCTGTGCTTTGCTGTGTATGCTGTGTGATTGCAAAAGTAGAGTAGATTCTGTGTTATAACTGATTGCTGCCATTAAAGTTTAAAAAGAATTAGGTCACCTATTCACCCCCCCCCTCTAGGTGTTTAGGTACTGTATCTTTCAAGGATTTTTCTCACTTCCATATTCATCCTTATAAAACTATAAAAATGGTTATAAAAATGGTTTTTGATCTTTCTTACTTAGCCTTTTTGTTATTTTTGTAAAACTTTTCGTGATTTTAACTTTTCTTCCACTTTTTAGGCATTTTTATAGCATTATAAGAATTGATAAGTTGTTATTTTGCTTTTTCGAACACTTGCATTTTCACTTTTATTGTCAAAACTTTTTGCTCCTTTTATTTTTTTCGTTCTCTTTTTAATCATTTCTACTGCATTCTAGTGGTAGAAATGTATTTATTTTAATTTTTCGGGCATTTTCATTTTGCGTTTATTTGCAAACTTTTTGCCCGGTTAATTTTTATTTTCACTTTTTATGCATTTCTACCGCATTCTAGCGGTAGAAATGCAGTTGTTTTCATTTTTAGATAACTTAGTTTTTTACATTTTTTTGTACTTGTGCATCTATTTCCGCCTACTCGTTAAGAGTTAAATGGCGCATTGCTTTTATTTCATTCTGTCGAGTGTGTGCGTGCGTTTAATTTTCTGTCGTGTGCGTGTGTTTTACTTTCCTGTAGAGTGAGTGTGTTTACTTTATGTCGAGAGAGTGTGTGCGTGCGTTGCATTTATTTTGTCCTACTCGGTTGAGTAGGACTTGCGTGTGTGCATTTTACTGCTTTCTTTCTCCCGCACACGCATTTGCGCCGGGACTCGCATTTTACAGCTTTCTTCAGTCCTACTCGTTTGAGTAGGACTTGCAATTTACTGCTTTCTTACTGCTTTATTTTACTGCTTTCCTTTCCTGCTTTCTTTTACCACTTTCTTTACTGCTTTAATTTCTGCTTTTCCCGCAAGCCGTCCCCATTCCGATGAGTGGCTAACTGTTCTTAGCCCTCGGTATCGAAGAGCATTGGGACAGATAAAATAGCTTAAAATAATTAAAGGTCGTATTTTTCTAATTAATTAAAAGTACTTTAGGTTTGCCCGGGGTTAACGACGCGTAGGACCACATATCGATGTGTGGGCCCTATTTCTGTAGTCCATATGCTAGCTAGCCGAGAGGCCGTGCATATGGACCGATCACCCCTTGGCAAAGAGAGTTTCGCACTAACCCTTGAGAGAGGAGGCGCGCCAACTCTACCGGATTGGGTTCCCCACCCAATAGCCGAGTTCTTAGCGTAATGCGGGCGTTAAGAGGAATCCTTCGTCGGACTAACGTTCGGTCGAATAGTCTTAGCGTTCAGGTGAGCTATAGTCCTAGAGATAGGTGAGCTCATTTTAGTGGAACCTCCACGGCCAAGTCTCCGCCTTAATTAATTAGAAATTTAGTAGCTCTTTTTATTTAAAGTCTATTTTAGTTCAATTATTTTTTCGGTGCCATCGAGCTAAGCTCTTCATCGGCACCACCTTCAAGCTTTCTTTTTATTGTTTTCATTTTTATGCTTCCATTTTCTCTTTTTCTGTCATTTTTAGTATATATAAAATATCCCGACAAGATAATTATCGGTAAAATAATAGTCCCTTCCAGGGAAGAGTAGAAATAATCAAACCGACCCCGAGAACAATACGACCTCGATATTCCACCATTAATATCCTGTCCTACTCACGATAGGTGCACTTGCCTCCTTTCGTTAAAACTCGATCTAACCCGTTTTATATCCAAATAAATAAATACGCACGCCCCGTTTTCTAAATAACAAAACCATTTCCGCTTTACTTAAATAAAACCCTCGGGTCGCCGCGTGACCGTAAATCTTTTTGGAGTTTTAACCCCACCACATTAAATATCAGAGTGTAACTGAAATAATTAAGTCATTTAAAATCATTCTGCCTTTATTAAATAACACTGCCTAAACACTGCAAAGAATTAGTCGAACAGAGCCTAGAAAATGTCGAACTGCGCCTGAAGTTCGTCGAACTGAGCCTGGAGTTCGTTGAGCTGCACCTGGTGTTCATCGAGCATAGCCTAGAGAGTTGTTATCAGCGTTCGTCTAACAGAGCCCAAAGTTCATTGAGCTTAACTCAGATGTTGGGTACATTGGTTTAAATGTACCTGATTTGAAGAAGCCTCACCCTACTCAATGATATACATCAAAATGTATTTGATGTGTTTTGAGTTTACTTGTGCAGGTTAAGTATTTGTAGGAAAGATGGAAAAGTTTCTAAGTCCATGTGTCGACACCCAGAGGGAAAGTGTCGACACTTAAGAAGACTTGTGTCGACACCCAGGCAAGCAGTGTCGACACTTGGAGTCATTATGTCGACACCAGGGATGCAGAGTCGACGCCAGACAGAAAGTGTCGACACAAGGAGCTGTGTCGACACTCAATGAAGGAAAGTGCAGTGAAGCAGTGTCGACACTTAGCAGTTGTGTCGACACCCAGAGAAACTGTGTCTATATCAGAAAGTGTCGACACTTGAAGACTGTGTCGACACTCAGCAAAAGTCAGCAGAGTCTAAGTACAAGTGTCGACATCCAGAACAATGTGTCGACACATAGTAGAAGACTCAACACTTGAAGAAAGTGTCGACACAAGAAAGAATGTGTCGACACTCAGCTAAAGACTCAACACTTGAAGAAAGTGTCGACACAAGGAGCTGTGTAGACACTTAGCAAAGGTCAAGAATATTCTAAGTACAAGTGTCGACACAAAGGAGATGTGTCGACACTCAGCAAAAGTCTCAACAGAAGAAGTATGTGTCGACACAAATTGCTGTGTCGACACTCAGCAAGTATCAACACTGAAGACATGTGTCGACACCAAGAAGTAGTGTCGACACTAAAAAGTTCAACACATGAAGATGTGTCGACACAAAGGAGATGTGTCGACACTTACAAGAATTCAGCAATATACTGAAGTACAAGTATTTGTGTCGACACACATTATCAGTGTTGGCACATGAAGAAGAAGCAGTGTCGAGATATAAAATCTACAACACAAGGAGTTGTGTCGACACCTTATAGGCTAGTGTCGACACTTAGACAACTTGTGTCGACACTTGTCCTATAAGTGTCGACACTTAAAGACAGACAGTCTCGACACTTACAGACAGTTACAGAATTTTCAAGAACTGACTGGATGACTTGACAGCTGTCATTCCAACCAGTCTTCTACACCTGTCAGAGTTGTCAGAAATCAGTTATGAACCGGACCAGCCGGTTACTATGAAGAAGGCCTATAAATAGGCTTATACTGTCTACAGAAGAAGATTGATTAGAAGATCAACACATCAAGTAATATAAAGAAGATCTAGTTATCAAGTGAAGATCCAAGTAGTTGGAGAGAGAGAGAGCTCCATCTAAGAAGTCAGTCGTTGGAACCAGGCTGAGAAGAAGGGTTCAGATTTATTCTGAATCTTAAGTAGCAGAGATCAAGGATCAACTGCAGAAGAGGTCAATCTTATTGTGTTCTACATTCAAGAAGCTTTGAAGAAAGCCAAGTCAGATTGATTTCAGCTGAGTTCTTCCAAGAACTCACCAAGAAACTCACAACTATTCTCTCTTTTCTCTGAGTTGTTGAGTTACAATTTTTGTATTCATATTATCTTGTAGGATCCTTAGGGATCTGAGTCTTTGTAAGCCTGTAATTATAAAGGCTGAGTGTAAGGCTTGAGTGCCTGAGTGTAGGAGATTTGAATCTCTGAGTGTAGGACTATTGTGGCTGAGTGTAGGCCTTGACGGCTGAGTGTAGGCCTTGGTGGCTGAGTGTAGGCCTTGAGAAGAAGCTGAGTTGTAGGGCCTGGGGCCTGAGGTGTAGGAACCTGTTTTGGGGTTCTGAGCTAGTGGAGGAGTTTGGCCGAATCTAGTACACTGCTAGATAGGCGAAGGGGGAAAGTGGATGTACCCAAACCTTGGGGAACCACTATAAAACTGTGTGTCTACTGTGTGCTTGTGGAATTCTGTGATTGCAGATTTGTGCTGTGATAAAGTAGATTTAATTCTGTGCTATAAGTTGAATTCTGCCTAAAAAGTCAAAAAGATTTAAGTCACCTATTCACCCCCCCCCCCTCTAGGTGATTAGGTACAATATCTTTCAAGTGGTATCAAAGCCAGGTTACTCAACAAGGGACATAACTGTCTGAGTAGATCCTGTTGGCAGATTCAGTCTAAGTCAAATTACAGAATCAAGAAAATCAAGAACCATGGGTTCCACTGAGAATCATAAGGAATTGGGATCCATGAAGCTACCCATTTGCAGAAAGGAAATCTTTGGCATTTGGAAGGAAAGGGTGAGACTGTTTATGGAAGCCTCAGACCCTAGGATTTATATCACAGTGAACGAAGGGCCATATGTGCCCATGAAGGTGTCAGTCTTAGATGCAAATCAGAGAACACCAAAGGAATTCTCTGAAATGACAAAGGATGAGATTGTTCTAGCCACAATGGACAAAAGGGCTCAGAACATCTTTGTGAGTGCTATAGATGATGCTACCTTTCAGAATCTGATACACTGCAAGACATCCAAGGAAATGTGGGATACTCTTATTGTGTACATGGAGGGTTCTGAAGAAGTGAGGCAAGATAGAAAATCTTTGCTAAACCAAGAGTATGAAAGCTTTAGACAAGGTAAAGCTGATAGCATAACTGAATGCTATAAGAAGTTCTATAGGATTGTGAATGAGCTAATATCCTATGGCAGAGAGTTCAGTAATTATGAGCTCAATGATAAGTTTCTAAGGTCCCTAACAAAATATTGGGACACCAAGATCTGTGCCATTAGGGAAATGACAAAGTTGGCAGAAATTCCTCCACCAACACTGTTTGACAAACTGCTGTCCTATGAAATGCAGTTAATGGTGAGGAAAGAAGAGGAGAAATCAACAAGAAGTGAACATAAAGAAAGGATAGTGGCCTTCAAAACAGAAGCCCCCAGAAAGTACAGAAGTAAGTCACCAACTCCACCACCAAAAGTTGCTGAAACTGAATCAGATGAGTCAGCCAGCAGAAAGTCTGAAAGCAGTGAAAGTGATGAGGACTTTGCTGCCTTCACAAGACATTTTCAGAAGTTCTTAAAGAAGAAACAGTGGAGGACAAGGTCATCTACTTCACAGGGTAAAGAAGACTATTATCAGAATAAAAAGTCTTCAAAGAAAGACAGGAAAAAGACCAAGTCTAGCAAAGCAACACTATCAAAAATTGTATGTTATTGCTATAATAGACAAGGACATGTTGTTGCAGACTGTCCAGAGAAAAGGAAGGAGTCTAATGACAAGAAAAAGACTTAATACAAGGGCAAGAAGGAAAAGTCTTTTGTTGCCAAAAAGGACAAGAGCCTGTCAGACATTTCTTCAACAAAACTGAGTCAGATGCTGAGGCATACATAGGACTACTTGCTGAGGAAGAAAAAGAAGAGTTCATTCAGATCATGAACTCTATATATGAACAAGAGGACAGTCAGTGCCAATGGCTAATGGCATTGACAGAAAGTGACAAAATCCTGAAGCAGCCAGGACCTAGTAAGGTACAACATTGTTCTTTAAGTTCAATTTCTTGTGCTAGTACAGAATCAGATTCATCATCATCAAGTGATGAGAGTGCATCTGAGTCTGAAGAGGATATTCATCAATTGATAGATGAATATAAAGTTCTGTTGCAAGCATTTAAGAAATGCAAATCCTTGACCAAGAGTCAAGCTAAGGAGATTGCAAGTCTCAAAATGGCTGCAACTGATTATGAGAAGATGTTTGATCAAAAACTTAATGAGATAGCCAGACTGAAGCACATAACTGTGATTCGGATGGGGACTATAACATATAAGAATGATCAAATCAAGAGTCTGGAGATTAGTCTTCAGAAGGAGAGAGATTTAGTTGCTAGGTTTTCTAAACCTAAGTCAGTTCTACCCTTAATTGATGAATTTGTTCATTACAAAGGTAAAGCTGGACTTGGTTTTACTAAACCTGCAAGGACTGTTCAGTCCAAGTCCAAGGGCAAAGTCTCAACTCTCAACAAGTCAGCTGTAGATAAAACAGCTAAGACTGTACCTAAGCAAAGGTACAATAAGTTTGAGTGTTGGTGTTGTGGCAAGGTAGGCCACTTTGCAATGGACTGTTGGCACAATGCTAGTGCCAAAGTGAGTAGCAAACTGCCTGTTGGAAAACCTGCGGGTAGCTTTGTTAGGAAGCAAACTAACCAGTACCAAGGACCCAAGAATCCTTTGGGTTCTAAGGTTCACTAATCTGTTTTGCAGGTGAGTCCAAGTGGCCATGTCCCAATATGGTACTTGGACAGTGGATGTTCCAGACATATGACTGGAACAAGGGGTTTACTAAAGGACTACACACCCATCAAGGATGGTCCAAAAGTCACCTTTGGTGGTTCTGAAAAAGGGATCATCAAGGGTTTTGGTAACATATCTAACTCCTTTATTACAATTACTCAAGTGGCCTATGTTAAAGGTTTGAAACATAACCTTATTAGTATAAGTCAATTGAGTGATGTAGGATATGACATCTCATTTGTGAAAGATGGTTGTCATATCAGGAGGTCAATTGATCAAGAGATCATTTTGACTGGTTATAAAAAAAGGAATGTTTATTGCCTAGACATTATGGTTGAGAACAATGGTTCTCCAGTGTGTCTTGTAGCTGATGAGACAGTCTCTCATTGTGTCAAATGGCACAAGAGGCTAGCCCATCTAAACTACAAGACAATTGGCAAACTCTTTAGCAAAGAGTTAGTGAGGAATGGTCCTCAAGTTAAGTGTATTAAAGATGGTATTTGCTCAGCTTGTCAAAAGGGCAAGCAGACTAGATCCACCTTTAGAAGCATTGAAAACAAAGATGCTGTGAGGTCTTTATACCTCTTGCATATGGATCTCTTTGGTCCAATGCCAGTTCACAGCCTAAGTAGGAAGGTCTATACCTTTGTAGTTGTAGATGACTACTCAAGGTTTTCCTGGGTGTTCTTCCTTAGACAGAAATCTGAAACACCTAGTGTCTTCTATAGCTTTGTCAAACAAATTCAGGAATGAACTAGATAGTATAGTGGTCAAAATAATAAGTGACCATGGCACTGAATTTCAGTCTGATAGTATGACAAAACTATGTGAAGAATTTGGGATATTTCAAGAGTTTTCTTCACCAAGGACACCTCAGCAAAATGACATTGCTGAGAGGAAGAATAGAACCTTGATTGAGGCTGGTAGGACCCTATTAAGTGATACATCACTACCAGAATACTTCTGGGCTGAGGCAGTGAATACTGCATGCCATGTTATTAATAGGGCTACCATAACTAAAAGCCACAACAAGACCCCCTATGAGGTTGTTAAAGGCAGGAAACCAAACCTATCCTACTTCAGGATCTTTGGTTGTAAGTGCTTTATACTTAACAATGGAAAGTCTTACTTGACTAAGTTTGCTGCCAAGTCCCAAGAGGGAATTTTTGTTGGGTACAGCAACAATAGTAAGGCTTATAGAGTCTACAACTTGTCTACACAAGTTGTAGAAGAGTCTGTACATGTAGTATTTGATGAAACTAGACTTATTAACAATGAGTTGTCTAGTAGTGTATGCAGCCCCACAGGTATAACAAAGAAGATGGACAAGCTCACTATAGAAGAAGAACCTACTGCAAGACAGCAAGTAGAAGATATTGGCTGTTGTCCAGGGGGAGTACTACATGTACCTAATGAAGAATAAGTTCAAGGAGTACAGCAAGATGAAGAAACTGAAGAAGTTCAACCTGAAGTTAGGATGCCTCCAGCTAATAGGCATCTTAGAGATCATCCAGCAGAACAAATCATTGGTGATCCAAGACAAGGGGTACAAACAAGGAGCAGAAATCTGAATGCAGTGCTCTTCTCCAGTTTCCTATCCCAAGTTGAACCAAAGAAGTTTGAAGAAGCCATCCTAGACCCTCATTGGATTGAGGCAATGCAAGAAGAGCTGAATCAGTTCAAGAGATGCAAGGTCTGGGAGCTTGTTCCTAAACCAAAAGACCACAACATAATTGAGACCAAGTGGATCTTTAGGAACAAGATGGATGAACATGGAGTCATCATTAAGAACAAAGCAAGATTGGTTGCTAAAGGATAAAGGCAGGAAGAAGGTATTGACTTTGATCAAACCTTTGCTCCAGTAGCCAGACTGGAAGCCATAAGGATGTTCCTGACCTATGCAACCTTTCAAGGATTTAAAGTTTACCAAATGGATGTTAAGTCAACATTTTTGAATGGTAATCTTAAAGAGGAAGTCTATGTGGAACAGCTATCAGATTTTGTTGATTCAACTCTACCTAATCATGTCTATAGACTTAGGAAAGCATTATATGGGTTAAAGCAAGCCCCTAGGGCTTGGTATGAAACTCTGTCTAGTTTCCTCATTGAGAATAAGTTCACAAGGGGGAAAATAGACAAGACTCTATTCCTTAGGGAATCCAGAGGCAAAGTTATACTAGTCCAAATATATGTAGATGACATAATATTTGGGTCTACTGAAAGTAGTCTTTGCAAAAAGTTTGCAAAACTAATGCAAGGACAATTTGAGATGAGTAGTATGGGAGAACTTAAGTTCTTCTTGGGTCTCCAAGTAAGACACTGAGAATGGTTTATCCATATTCCAGTCTAAGTTCACCCTAGAACTCATAAGGAAGTATGGTATGGATTCATCCAGTACCATGAAGACTCCTATGGGGTCAAGTATGTCTCTTAGCAAGGATGATGCAGGGAAACCTGTAGATGAGTCTTTGTATAGAGGGATAGTTGGCTCCCTATTATATTTGACTGCAAGTAGACCAGATATCATGTATGCTACATGTGTCTGTGCAAGGTATCAAGCATGCCCTAAGGAGTCTCATTTGACAGCAGTCAAAAGGATATTGAGATATCTAAAGGGCACTCCTTATCTAGGCCTTTGGTACCCTAGGAATGAGGATTTTGAACTAACAGGTTATTCAGATGCAGACTTTGCAGGATGCAAAGAAGACAGAAAAAGCACAACTGGAACCTGTCAATTCCTAGGTGGAAGACTGATTTCTTGGAGTAGCAAAAAGCAAACAAGTGTGGCTATCTCCACTGCAGAATCAGAATATGTGGCTGCAGGAAGTTGTTGTGCTCAACTTCTATGGATACAACATCAGCTTGAGGACTATGGAATTCAGGTAAGTAGAACTCCACTCTTTTGTGATTCTACAAGTGCTATATCAATTGCACATAATCCTGTTTCCCATAGTAGAACTAAACATATTGAAATAAAATATCATTTTCTTAGGGAACATGTAGAGAAAGAAGATATTTTACTAGAATATGTTAAAACAGATAATCAACTAGCTGATATGTATACTAAGCCCTTAGAAGAGACTAAGTTCAATAGGTTTAAAATTGAACTAGGTATGATAAACTTAGAATAAGTTTATAGAAATGGCTAAGTAAAAAGGTGTCGACACACAAAGATATCTGTGTCGACACAGAAACTTGGTGTCGACACTTCAGAGAAAAGGTGTCGACACATCTAGGAAGTTGGTGTCGACACTTCAGAAAATTAGTGTCGACACATGACAAGTAGGTGTCGACACATCCAAGGGGGTGTCGACAGTTAGTGTTTACTCAGAATTATCTAAGCAAAGTCTCGACTGAATGTCGAGTTAAGTGGTGTCGACACATAAACAAGTGTCGACACATATTATCTGTCGACTAACCTTGTGTCGACACAGTGTGTCGAGACATTATAACTCTGTGTCGACACTTTTCCATAGTGTCGACACAATTTAATATAGTTAACCCGCCTTTTCATCTTCAAACCTAGAAAGGTATAAATAGGATTTTGCCTTAGTTTGTCGACACGCTTTCATAGTTTCGAGACCAAACTTGTGTGTCGACACCTCTCTTCTCTCAGTTCAAATTCTTCAAACCCTAATGGCGCCAAAGCTTGAGGAGAACGTCAATGAAGGCTATGAACTGGTGTGCGACGCATTTGAGGATGCAGACCCGGAAATCAAGACTGTGATAACCCTAGTTGCAGACTCGGGGTTAGAATTTCTTGTTTCAGAGCCCACAAAGATCTGGAAGAAAGAAGTCTTAGAATTCCTAAATAGAGCTAAAGTAGACGACTCTGGACTCAAGATCAAGTCTAGGGTTCATGGTGAAAAGGTTAAGGTTTCACCAAAAAGTTTGAGGAAAGTCCTTTAGTTACCAAGAACTAAGGAAGAAGAAGAGGTTACTGCTTCCAGGACCAGAGATGCATTGGCATGGTGTGGTCTGGATTCTAAAATGAAAATTGGATCAGTGTTTAATAGAAAGGGCATGAATAGCCAGGGGAAATTCCTTTCTGAAATTGTTGGCAAGGTAATCTTAAGTAAGCCTGGAGGGCATGATAGGGTATCAGCCCATATGTTCAGTATTATGACAAGGATAATCTTCACTTTGAAAACATATTGGTCTATTATAGTCTTTGAAAAGATCAAAGAAAGTCTGAAGAAACCCAACTTGGGTAGGATCTTAAGTTTATACCTAGTTGGTAGTATACCAGAGGTTATGGGTCAAGCTACTGGGAGTAAAATCAACCATATGAGAAAGATGGACTTGAGGATATTCTCCAGATGGGACAGGGTTTTGTCAAAGGAGATGCCAACCCCTGAGAAAATAACTTCTGAGAAGGAAGCTCCACTGAAGAAGAAGAAGAAAATAACCCCAGTGGCTCAAGAGTCAACTAGCAGCTCTGGTAGTGAAGAGCAAGTTGTCTTCACACCTGATGAGAATGCAGAAGGAAATGCTGAGAAGTCTACAGCTCAACAAGATGCTGCAGAGAAGCAGGGGGAGCTACCACAAGCTAGCCCCTTACACCAAGATTCAGTCCAGGGGGAGTCAATAATAGTGGAAGAGCCAACTCCACTGGAAAGTGAGCAAGCTACAAACATCATCCTTGAGGTAATCACTGAGCTTAATGCTTTAGATTTCCTTAAAGTGGATACTGTTTTATCTGATCCATTAAGTAATGTTAATCAGCAAACTCAGCTGGATAGCCAACTCCCAGATGTTGTCATGGAAGACACATCTGTTGAAGTTCAAGTTGTATCTGATCCAGTGGTAGATGAGCCAAGAGTTTCTCCAGCCCATTCTCCACAAGAATATACAATGGAAGATCTGTTCCTTAACCTGGATCAAACCGATTTTGACAAAGACACTGCTGCTGAGGGGGAGAATGCTCCAGTTGAGGGGGAGCAAGTGGTAATTCTTGAAGAACCTGCAAGGCAAGAGCCTGAGAAACAACCAGCTGTTGAGGAGCTACCTAAGGAGAGGGTAGACATAGCTAGCACCTCAGCTTCTGAAGATGAGGAGGCTACCAGGGCTAAGAAAAAGAAGTTTCAAGTATTCAAAAGAAGGAGCCAGAGTTATAAAAAGGCATTGCAAACCATAGCACCACAGCCAGCACTACAGCCAACTCCAACTGTAGATTACAGTGCTCTAATGGTTGCTCTGCAAATCAAGCTTGATGAGCACAGGAAAGCTTTAGAGACATATGTGGATGAGGGTCAAAAATCCCTCCAATTTGATTTAGCCCAAGAAATAAAGTCTATTAGATTTGAAATGAATCATAATAAGAAAGTGATGACTGACTGCTTCCACAAGGGAGGGAATGCAGTAGTCTACTTAGCTTCTCATCAAGAGAAAATCAAGGCTCAAGTAGATGGCATAGCACTGAAGCAGGGGTATGTTCTAGAGAACCAAATCAGGATGAATGACAATTTGACAGAATCTCACAATGATATTGTCACAGAGATGAAGAGCATTGCTGCTGGCCTGACAACTTCTACTGCTACTGCTATGGAAGACTTTGACAAAGCCTTCCAAGAAGAAATAACTGCTGTTAAGACTGCCATACAAGACTCTCATAAGATAATAACTGACAAACTCCAAAGGTTGAAACCTTACTTTAAAGATGGAGTCAACTATTTGGATGCCCAAATCAGATTTCAAAAGGATGATCTGAGGGATCACATGGTTAGAGAAGTCATAAAGGGGGAGAGAGTATTAGTCAAAGCCAGCTCTGATCATGCTAAATGGATTTCTAATTCTATCAGAGCTACTCTTGGATATCCTCCTCTGTGTGATGATGATAATGTGGCAGAATCTGGAATTAACCCTGCATATCTAGGAGGGGAGCAACCTGAAGTGGCTCAAGTCATCTACCCTCCTCCAGATTTTGATATGATACATGCTGATATCCAGACAATGTATAGCCCACCTGAGGATAAGAAAAATGTTATCATAGAAAAGGTGGTTCAGCCAGTCTATGAAGCTATGCAGAAAGAAGAAGAAAATAGATTGTCTAAGAAGAGGTTCAGGAAGCAAGCTGAACAAAGACCAGACTTTGAGCAGTGGAGCCCCACTTCAAGAAACATTATCTTAACTGCATGGAAAGCTGCAAAAGATAACATTCAAGACAGAAATAAATGGTTTTCTGAATTGGAATGGAGAAAACATGAGACAAGGCAAGAAGCCATAGTCCAATATAGAAGAAAGGCCAAGATGGGAAAGCTACCTCCTACTGCCCAGGAGCCTAGCAAGTACTTTCCCAAGCCGTATCATTATTTTGAAAGGCAAAAGATTAAAGCTGAAGAGCAAAAGAAAAAGGATCTAAAAGGCAAGAAGCCTGCTGACACTGAAGTTGCTGAAGCTCCTGTTCAAGCCAAAGTACAATCTGGAAAAGGGATAGTGATCAAGGAGGCTGAACAAAAATAGAATTGATTTTTCTTGAGTTTACAGTTGTAATATTTTGATTGTTAAACACTTTGTAAACTTTTGAAAATGAATATGACAGATATTAGAACAATGTGTTATATGTTAAATCTATTTCATATTTGTTCTGTGATGATGTTTATGTATACATGTTTGATTGATACATGTTTATGTTTGCCCTGCTATATATAATCCTGCCTTACATCATTTTGTAATTTTATTTATGAATGGTGTATATCATTGACTAAGGGTTATGACTTCTCCAAATAGGGGGAGATTGTTGGGTACATTGGTTTAAATGTACCTGATTTGAAGAAGCCTCACCCTACTCAATGATATACATCAAAATGTATTTGATGTGTTTTGAGTTTACTTGTGCAGGTTAAGTATTTGCAGGAAAGATGGAAAAGTTTCTAAGTCCATGTGTCGACACCCAGAGGGAAAGTGTCGACACTTAAGAAGACTTGTGTCGACACCCAGGCAAGCAGTGTCGACACTTGGAGTCATTGTGTCGACACCAGGGATGCAGAGTCGACACTAGACAGAAAGTGTCGACACAAGGAGCTATGTCGACACTCAATGAAGGAAAGTACAGTGAAGCAGTGTCGACACTTAGTAGTTGTGTCGACACCCAGAGAAACTGTGTCTACATCAGAAAGTGTCGACACTTGGAGGCTGTGTCCACACTCAGCAAAAGTCAGCAGAGTCTAAGTACAAGTGTCGACACCCAGAACAATGTGTCGACACACAGCAGAAGACTCAACACTTGAAGAAAGTGTCGACACAAGAAAGAATGTGTCGACACTCAGCTGAAGACTCAACACTTGAAGAAAGTGTCGACACAAGGAGCTGTGTAGACACTTATCAAAGGTTAAGAATATTCTAAGTACAAGTGTCGACACAAAGGAGATGTGTCGACACTCAGCAAAAGTCTCAACAGAAGAAGTATGTGTCGACACAAAGAGCTGTGTCGACACTCAGCAAGTATCAACACTGAAGACATGTGTCGACACCAAGAAGCAGTGTCGACATTGACAAGTTCAACACATGATGATGTGTCGACACAAAGGAGATGTGTCGACACTTACAAGAATTCAGCAATATACTGAAGTACAAGTATTTGTGTCGACACACATTATCAGTGTCGACACATGAAGAAGAAGCAGTGTCGAGATATAAAATCTACAACACAAGGAGTTGTGTCGACACCTTGTAGGCTAGTGTCGACACTTAGACAACTTGTGTCGACACTTGGCCTATAAGTGTCGACACTTAAAGACAGACAGTCTCGACACTTACAGACAGTTACAGAATTTTCAAGAACTGACTGGATGACTTGACAGCTGCCATTCCAGCCGGTCTTCTGCACCTGTCAGAGTTGTCAGAAATCAGTTATGAACCGGACCAGCCGGTTACTATGAAGAAGGCCTATAAATAGGCTTATACTGTCTACAGAAGAAGATTGATTAGAAGATCAACACATCAAGTAATACAAAGAAGATCTAGCTATCAAGTGAAGATCCAAGTAGTTGGAGAGAGAGAGCTCCATCCAAGAAGTCAGTCGTTGGAACCTGGCTGAGAAGAAGGGTTCAGATTTATTCTGAATCTTAAGTAGCAGAGATCAAGGATCAACTGCAGAAGAGGTCAATCTTATTGTGTTCTACATTCAAGAAGCTTTGAAGAAAGCCAAGTCAGATTGATTTCAGCTGAGTTCTTCCAAGAACTCACCAAGAAACTCACAACTCTTCTCTCTTTTCTCTGAATTGTTGAGTTACAATTTTTGTATTCATATTATCTTGTAGGATCCTTAGGGATCTGAGTCTTTGTAAGCCTGTAATTATAAAGGCTGAGTGTAGGGCTTGAGTGCCTGAGTGTAGGAGATTTGAATCTCTGAGTGTAGGCCTATTGTGGCTGAGTGTAGGCCTTGGTGGCTGAGTGTAGGCCTTGAAAAGAAGCTGAGTTGTAGGGCCTTGGGCCTGAGGTGTAGGAACCTGTTTTGGGGTTCTGATCTAGTGGAGGAGTTTGGCTGAATCTAGTACACTGCTAGATAGGCGAAGGGGGAAAGTGGATGTACCCAAACCTTGGGGAACCACTATAAAACTGTGTGTCTACTGTATTCATATGGAATTCTGTGATTGCAGATTTGTGCTGTGATAAAGTAGATTTAATTCTGTGTTATAAGTTGAATTCTGCCTAAAAAGTCAAAAAGATTTAAGTCATCTATTCACCCCCCTCTAGGTGATTAGGTACAATATCTTTCATCAGAGGTATAACTCTGAGTTCGTCGAACTGAGTTCGATGTTCATCGAATTAAGCTCATCGTTCGTCGATCTGGATTCTGTGTTTCATCGATCTGAACATATCTGGAATCCTTTTGAAGGTGTAACCCTGCAAATCAACCTATGACCCTAGACTATACATATTGGGTTATACTAATCATCCAAAACAAATAAAAAAGATCTTAGCCCAAAACAGTAATAGGGTTCCAACAATCTCCCCCTATTTGGGTTAGGATGCTATAGAAGATAGAAAAACACAAAGCAAAAAATAATTTACCAGAATTATAAAATTTTCAGCAGAAATAACGAAAGTGCTTTGTTAGTTCATAAACAATAACACAGTTTAAAAACATAAAATAAGTAATCAAGAGTCTTTCTTAAGAGCTTTAGAGGGAGAATCCGAAGATGATTTGGTGAAGACTAGATTTCTATTTGGATCAGTAGCATCCCTTTGGCTCATCCTTAAATCCTGAGAGCCAATAATCCTCAGAGAGGTGGTTCTGGGAACTACTCCCTCTGGATACAGAATCATATATTTATCAACGTTGAATAAACTTCTTTGAATATCTGTCAAGCTCTTTTTGCCTATAAGAGGACATGGTGGTGAACTGTGAAGTGTACTTGCCTTCTGCTCTAGCTTTATTAATCTATGAGAGAGCAATCAGCTCTTTAAACCTTGCCATTTTGAAATCTGGATCCAATTTCGGATCATATACTGTAAATGGTGGCCTCTCTGGGCTTAATTACTGTTGATGACTGCTTTGACTTGATCGTTGCTGCTGGCTGCTGTATGACTCTAACCTTGAAGGTTTATCCTGTCTGTCCTGAGAAGATCTTGAATAATGATGATATGTAGGCTTTTGAGAAGAAGAAATGTTACCAGATGACCCTGCAGCTGGAGGAGGAGGAGGAGGTCCACTCCTAGATCTTGGAGGTGAGGAATATCTCTTCATTTTCTTCCTCCTTTTCATTTCATTTTTTGGAATATCTCATCCAGTGAGGTAAGTCTCGAGTGAGAGGAATTCCATGCAGGATATTGTATGGAACATCTGCTATAGATGTAGGTTGGGGAGCAACCTTAGTAGGAGCGTTTTTCTTTAATTTCCTTTTATTAGATCCAGAATCCTCTGAATCATCTGACACTGCATCATCTTCAGAATCTTCTACTGGAAGATCATATAAATCATCAATCAGTTTAAGTAAATCATTCTGATCAACGGACTGAGCCCCTGGCTGTATATAAACAGTATCTATAATAGCTGTCTCTTCTATATTAAAATTAAGAAGATCATCAAGATTAGACATTGGAGTTTCATCCCAAGAAAAAGTAGGAGGGGAAGAAATTTGTTTTATAATATACATTATATTATCAACTGCTACTGCAATTTGAGAAACTGGAGAAGATCTAGTAGAAACAATTCCAAGAAAAAGTAGGAGGGGAAGAAACTTGTTTTAGAATATCCATTATATTATTAACAGCTATTGCAATCTGAGAAAATGGATAAGATATAGTAGAAACAATTCTTAAACTAGATCTAATCTCATCTAAGGTTGAAGCATCAAGAGGAGCAGTATAACATACTAATGCTTTAGAAGAAGCTACAAAAATTGGTAAGCTGGGTGAACTGGGAATATAACTATGTTGTAGATCAAATGCTGATAATAAAGAATTCAAGTTAACTTTGGGATTAACAAACATATCACCAATAGTTATTATTTCTGGTTCTGCTGTCTCTGCTGCTTCAACTGAACTGATCATCTCAATATCCTGAATAACATCAAAAACTGCTACTGCAGCTGCTCTGGCTTAGACTGCTTCTACAACTGGAAATTCTTCTTGAAGCATCTCCCCCTGCCTAGATCCACGGAGACCTGAATCTAGTCCCCCGGAAGAAGGGACAGTTTGAAGAGAGTCAATTCTAGAGGAAAGTTCAGAGATGGAAGCTATTACAGGAGCTAAGGAGTCATCCAATAACTTCTTGAGTGCTAGAGTAATAAAATTAAGAAGATTAGTAGTAATGGAAGAAAAATCCAAATACATAAACTCAGGAGTGGACTGAGCAGATGTAGAGGATGGAATTTGAATAGAGGAAGATGGAGTAGATGTGGTTGTACATGTGGAGCAAATAGTGAAGGCCTGAGGAATAGAGGAAGGAGGGATGATAGAGGGGATGTCATCTGGAATGATTTCCTCCTAGATAGGTGAATGTGGCGGAGATATTTTAGGTGGAGCTGAATGTGGTGGAGATGAATGTAGAAGAGAGAAATGCGGAGGAGTCGAAAGTAGTGGAGATTGAGGTGATGGCTGATGAATGGTCGAATGTTGATGGATTGATGTGGTGGAATATCATCAATGAGATGTAGTGGTGACTGAGGAATAGGTGAATCAACATATGAAGTTAATAATCGAATTTGTTCAGATAATGAAGGCAGATTAGAAGGTGGAGATGGCTGTCTAGGTGACTGGTGTGGAGATGGCGGAGGAGAAGAAATTAAAGGAACATATACCTCTTATGTGGTTGAGTGAGTGGTTGGCATAGCCCTTGTGCCTTCTGAAGTAAATCTAGAAGAGGTAGCCCTAGATGGCTTAGGGATTACCCTCTCCCATCTTCCAAACAAAGCAGAAGTAAGACTTTTAGAAGCATTGACGAAAATGGTCGGAGAGAACAATAGTTCTTGACATTTTGTCTACAGGAAAATGCCTAAAAGCCTGTCATAGCTTACATCTTTCTTATTAAGTTTCTTTTTGATGGAGTCAAATAAAATTCTTCCCCAGTTAACATTTTTTTGATCCACCAATGCACACATCAATAAGAATTGGTGCCTGGTCACATAATCATGGGCAGAGTGTTTGCCCAGAATGACTTTTCCAACTATATCAACAAGAATTTATATTCAATAGAAAAGTTATTCTACAGTAGGTGGTTAGGGTTTCCCTGTATGTGTAGCATTCTACCAAGCATAATATCTACTTCTGAACTAGATAATTCTGTCTTATTCTCCATTAATGAATCCAAAAATTTCAGATAAAACTATTGGGGTAAGTGAAACCTGATTTCCAGAGATATATCCAGTAATAGTTGACTGATCAGGAATCTTTGCTATGTGAAACCATTCCTTGATCTTTTTGACTGAGAGTTTGATCCTTGTGGTCATACGTTTCCTCAAATTCTGATCCCTGAACAATTTCAGAATGTCCTTGAAAACTTGATCAGAATGACAGAAGGAATCCATGTCTATATCAAAACCAGCATCAAATTTCATCGCAGAAGGAGTCACCTGAGAAATCGTCATGTTCCTACAAAAATAGAAAGATCAAGTACAAAGGAAATGTAAATGTAGAAAGCGCGGGATTGAGTTCGATTAAAACCTAAATATAAGGTTTTTAGAAGTCGAAAAGGCGAACTCCATCTAAGTCAATAAAAAAATCGAGCTTTGTTTGATGAAAAATTTCACACAAGAAAAGCATCTCGTAGATCTCCGGTCGATGAAAGTTTTGCGAAAGAATGACATTTTGTCGAGCTCCGGTCGATGAAAGGTACATGAAACAGAAACATCGATCTCTATTTGACTAAAATGTTTATATATTAAGTTCGTCGATCTCTGCTCGACGAACGTTCCATGAAATGTTCGCAGTTCATCTAGCTCCATTCGACGAAAGGGGGACAATTCGTCGATCTCAGAGTAAAAGTTAATTTATAGACTCGCCATCAAGCATTCCTAGTTGATTTAAGAAGAAAATGTGTTTCATTTCATTTAAAGGTTTAGTGAATATATCATCTTTTTGAAAATCAGTAGAAATAAATTCTAGTTTAATTTTATTCTTATCTACATTATCTCTTATAAAATGATGTCTTACTTCAATATGTTTAGTTATATTATGTAGTATTATATTTTGTGCTATAGAAATTGCACTTATGTTATCACAGAAAATAATAGAATTAAATAAGTTATAAACATAATCTATAAGCTGATTTTGAATCCACAAAATCTATGAACAACAACTACCAGCTGCAATGTATTAAGCCTCAGCAGTTGAAGTAGATACAGAGGTTTGCTTCTTACAAAACCATGAAATAAGCCTATCACCAAGGAACTGACAAGTTCCTGATGTGCTTTTTTTGTCAACCCTGCATCCACCATAGTCAGCATCTGAGAATCCAGTTAACTCAAATCCTAACTCAATAGGATACTAGAGTCATAGATTAGGGCAACCATTTATATATCTTAAAATTCTTTTTACTAAAATTAGATGTGATTTTTTAGGATTTACTTAGAACCTAACACAAATACAGGTTGCAAACATTATATCTGGTCTACTTGCTATTAAATATAATACAGACCCAATCATAGCCCTACATGTTTTCTAATCAACAGGCTTGTCCTGTTCATCATTATCAACAACACCATTAGTAGGCATAGGTGATTTCATAGCTGAGGCATCTAACACCCCAAATCTTTTGATAACCTCTTTAGCATACTTGGATTGTGATATGAAAATGTCATCAAGTGTTTGCTTCACTTATAAACTAAAGAAGTATGATAGTTCACTCATGCTACTCATTTCAAACTCAGAATGCATTAGATCAGAGAATCTTTTGCATAGTTTGGAATCAATAGAACCAAAAATTATATCGTCAACATATATTTGTACTAGTAAAAGTTTAGATTTATGATGTCTAACAAATAATGTTTTATCAATCATGTCTCTACAAAATTTATTTTCTAAAGGAAAACTAGCAAGGGTCTCATACCGAGCTCTTGGAGCTTATTTAAGACCATAAAGGTCTTTATTCAGTCTAAAAACATAAGAAGAGTGAGTTGGAGAGATAAAACCTGGAGGTTGTTCAACATAAACTTTCTCTTTGAGCTCTCCATTTAAAAAAACACTCATCACATCCATCTGATATACTTTGAACTTCTTGATGCTGCAAATGCAAGAAATATCCTGATAGCCTCCAATCTTGCAATAGGAGAAAACGTCTGATCATAATATATACCTTCCTCATGTGAGTATCCTTGAGATACAAGTCTAGCTTTATTTCTTACAATAACTCCTTAAGCATCCAACTTATTTCTAAAGACCCACTTAGTTCCATTGACTGGATAGTTTTGGGTCTTGAAACTAAATCTCAAACTCTACATCTCTCAAACTGATTGAGTTCCTCTTGCATAACAATAATCCGGTGAGGATCTTGTTCTGCATCTTTTATTGATTGAGGTTTAATCTGATAAATAAAATAAGCATGCATCTGATCTTGATTCAATTGATAACTTATTTGAACACCAGCTGATATGTCTCCAATTACTTGAGATCTAATGTGATCTCTAAGTATGACAAAATCAACAGGTTGAGTTGGTTCTTTAATTATTTGTGGTGCTAATTCCTCTGGTGGAATTACATTAGTTTCAACTTTTTCAACATATATTTTTGAATATTCTTCATCACCGACATCATCAGCAATCTGTTGAGAAGGATGTGATGTATCCTCTTGTGTTAGGATTAATTCATCCATTTCCTCACACAGATTTGGTACCTGAAAAGAATCTATGGTAGAAGTGTTCTTCTCCTTATAAAACATGTTAGTTTCATTAAAATGACATGTACTGATTCTTCTATCTTAAGGGTTGATTTATTAAAGACCCTATATGTCTTGCTGACTTGAGAATATCCAAGAAATATTCCTTCTACATCTTTGGCTTCATATTTTCTTCGATGTTTCTTATCATTATTGTGTACTTAATATTTACAACCAAAAACTTTGAAATAACTTACTTTAGGTTTCCTTTTTTTAGTAATTCATAGGGAGTCTTACCCTTTATTTTATGAATCAAACTCCAGTTAAGAACATAGTTTGTTGTGCTTACTGCCTCTGCCCAAAAGGATGCGGGTAAGTGAGCATATACAAGTAATGTTCCAGCAGATTCAATTAGGGTTCTATTTTTCCTTTTAGCTACACTGTTTTGTTGAGGAGTTCTAGAGAAGTAAAATAATGCTTAATACCTTCCTTCTCACAGAATTCTTTCATCAGAAGAGATTTAAATTCAGTGTCATGATCACTTCTGATCAATGCAATCTGAGTAGAGTACTCATTCTTGATGTTCCTAAGAAAGTATGTAAGAACTTTAAAGTTATCTGACTTGTTTTTAAGAAATAACACTCAAGTGAATCTAGAGAAATAATCAAAAATCACTAAAGTATAAGAATTTCCTCCCAAACTTTGTACTGCATTTGGTCCAAAAAGATCCATGTGTAGCAAATAATAAATTTTGGGTGAATCACTTTTAGAAATGGATTTAAAACTATTTTTTGTTTACTTAGCAACTGACAAGCCCTGCAAAGTCCTTCCTTCTTGTAAGAACCAGATGACAGTCCTTTGACAAGGTTGTCTTTGGATAATTTAGCTAACGTTCTAAGGTTTATGTGTCCTAACCTTTTATGTCATAATACATTTGTTTTACTAAACTTATTAAATAGACAAATTTCTTATTTAGTAGAGTTAACGTTAACTAAATATATATTATGCTGTCTAAGTCTAGTTAAAACAATTTTGTTATCATGAGATATAATAGAACATAATGAATTGTTAAAAGATACCTGATAACCTTCATCACTTAATAGACTTATAGAAATAAGGTTATGCTTGAGACCTTATACATATGCTACCTCTCTGAAGGTAACTTCACCAACTTTGACATTCTCATAGACCTTTGTCTAGCCACAGTTGGAGTCTCCAAAGATGACTTTAGGCCCAAGCTTTGCTTTGAAGTCACCTCAATTTTCTTTTCTACCTGTCATATGTTTTAAGCAACCACTATCCAAATACCACTTTTCCTTTGTAGTGGGATAGTTCTTTTCCTACAGAAAATAAATTTGGTGTTTTTGACCCAGATTACCTTGGGTCCAAGTTTCTTGACATAGTAATAATTAGAAATATAAGAACACTCAGGTTGATTATTATAACCAAGTGGATGATATCTCTTTGGGAGGAATAATCCATGGAGTAAAAGGATTTATAAATTCTTTTGTTTGATTATACAGTTGAATATAATTAAAATTTCTATTTTGAAAAATTGGGTTCGACAAATTATATTGAGTTTGTCGATCTGTCTTCGATGAATGGAAGTGAGTTCGTCGAGTTCCATTCACAGAAAAATAATGTTCATTTTCTCTGTTCCACGTTCGTCGATCGCAGTTCGACGAATCATATTGTTTTCATCGAGCACCATTTCTCGTGTTCATAGTTCGTCGAACTCTGTTCGACGAATAATATTTATTTCGTCGATCTCGATTTGACGAATTTTGTTGAACATAGGTTTTATGAAAATTTTTATTTTGTTTTAGTTTTTGTAAACCTTCTGTAATTTTATATAAGTCTTCTAGTTTCTCTTTTTATTTGCCAGAAATGAATTTTATAGGTGTAGTTAAAATATTTTTCTGTAAAAGATGAGGTTGACTTGATGAAGCTCACATTCCTAGTTTGTCATTAAGCCTGTTATTCACTGTGCTTGTGATATTCATCAGTTTGATGCTTCTCCCATTAAGGAATTCTTCAAACTGCTTTGCCTCAAATAATTTTTTTCTAATAAAACTACTTGTTCCTTAATAATTTTTAAATCTTCTTTAAGTTTATAGTTTTCAGAAGAAAGGTTGTTCATTTCAGTTAATTTGCCTCTGAGAAGTTTTATTTCCTTCTCATATTTTATTAATTCATTACAAAGTAATTCAAAATTTGTTTTAAAATGATCTGAAGTAAAATCAAATGTTGAGAATACCTAATTTTCTTCTGATTCAGATTCAGGATCTGAGTTGCTGCATGATGCACTTATTGCCATCAAGCATACTTCTTTAGCTTTTGCTTCTTCTTCATCCTCACTTGAGCTGGATGAAGATTAAGACTCTATTTCATTCCAAGTTTCAGCTATAAAGTCTTTCTCCTTCTTTCTGTGTTTGCTGGAGGAGTGTTTGTTGGAGTGCTTTCTGGAGTCTTTCTCCTTCTTCTTGTCCTTCTTTTGATTTTTAGAACACTCTAGAAAAATGTGTCCTGGCTTCCTGCAACCCTAACAAACAATTTCTTTAATTGATGTTTTATCATACCTTGGTTTATCTTTGCCTCTGGAAAATCATTTTCCGAACTCTTTTCTAGCCATCTTGTAAAATCTTTTGGCCAAAAGACCCATAAGATATTCATCCTCTGGAAGGACTTCTGCTTCTTCTGTTGCTTGGAAAGCTATGCTCTTCTCCTTCTTTACTAAAGGTGAAGTCCTTTGTTCAGCTTCCCTGGTTTTGATGAGCAGCTCATATGATTTGAGCTTGCCCAACAAAGTCTTAGTAGAAATCTCATTAACACTACTAGCTTCTCTAATTGGTCAGATTCTTGAATCCCATGTGCAAGAGAAACACATGAGAATCTTATCATTGACCTCTATCAATGTAATGTTTTTTCCAAAGATTTCAGGTCATTAATAATGAGACTGAGTCTTGTGTACATCTTAGCTACTGATTCACTTTCACCTTGCTTGAAATTCTCATATTGAGAAATCAAGTGGGATCTTGTCCTTTCTCTCATTAGCTGATCTAGTAATAATTGTTGTGAGGGAGTCCCGAATGTCTTTTGCTGAGGTACATTCAACAACTTTTTGGAAGATGTCATTAGACATTGTCTGGGTTAAAATGTTCATAGCCTTGGCATCAACAATTTTAGATTTCTTCTTGCCTTCTGTCCATTCTAGAGGTGGTACTACACTGGTGCTTATTGTTGTTAATGGTAGAAGTGGACCTGTCACGATAGAATTATAGATATCTTCATCAATAGAATTCATGTAAAGTCTAATCCTTGTTTTCAATAATGCAAACTTATTTAGAGTGCATATAGGAGGTCTAGTGCTTGCAAAACAATAGACCTGTAAAAATAACCAACCTCCCTCTGATATCAATTGAAAGTGAGGGATAGATATACTTTACACTAGAGGGGGGTGAATAGTGTTTATTAAAATTTTGATAAATTTTCAGAGTAGTTTAGAAAATAAGTGATATACTAATATATAGATAGACAGATTAATAATCTTAGCACACAAATAAAAATAAAAGGTTCAAACACAGACGACACAAGAAATTTTATAGTGGTTCCCCAATAAATATAGGTACATCCACTATTCTACCACCCTTGTAGGAATCTAGTACAAGTTTTTGATCTGGTGCCCTGCCACCAGAAGATCTATTTTCTAAGGGAGTTCTAGCAACCCTTCGAGCTTTTGATCAGGTGATCAAAAACCAAGCTAAGTCTTTTAATCAGGTGACTTATGAACCAAGAGGTTAACTTTTGAAGTGAGTTATAACCCTGTACAAAATTTAGGAATTAAACAAAATTGATGTTGTCTTCTCTGTCAGCTATCCCTGAGAAGACTTTAGTGGATGTTGTTGAAGCAAAAAAAGCTCCCCCTGAGTTGAGTAGAGATTTGAGATTAGGAGGGGATAGTTTTATTTAGGGTGTAGGCCTTCAAGTTGCTGATTAATTGAAGATGTTGCACAGGAAGACTAAAGCAGAAAATCTGATAGAAATTATTTTTATCTATAAGAAATGTATCCATTATACTCTAAGTCAGTATTGTGTAGGTGCGTAACACCATTGAGACAGTAATCTTCTGAATTTATAATCTCTGAGAAGAATTCAAATATTTGAATCAAGTCCATTCTTTGAAACGTCTGAAGAATCTCTGAGATTTGTAACTGCCTTTGGGAATTAATTAGAATAATAACTCTGTGGAAATCCATATTTAATGCTGCCAGAAAATAGCTATATTCATTAATAATATTTTAACATTAAATATCAGAGTGTAATTAAAATAATTAAGCCATTTAAAATCATTCTGCCTTTTGTAAATAACACTGCTTGAACACAACAAATAATTTTTCAAACTGTGCCTGGAAAACGTCAAACTTTGCCTGTGTTCGTCGAACTGAGCCTGGAGTTTGTAGAGCTGATCCTGGAGTTCATCGAGCTAAGCCTGGAGAGTTATGATAGCATTCATCGAACGGAGCCCAAAGTTCATCGAGCTTAACTCAGAGGTATAATTCTGAGTTCGACGAACTGAGTTCGACGTTTGTCGATGAGAGCTCGTCGTTCGTCGATCTGCATTTTGTGTTTCGTCGATCTGAACTTCTCTGGAATCCTTTTGAAGGGGCAACCCTGGAAATCAACCTATGACCCTAAATAATACATATTGGGTCAAACTAGTCATCCTAAACAAATAATAAAGATCCTATCCAAAATCAATAATAGGGTTCCAACAGTACTAGCCAGCAGGATCATTGTCTTGATGTATCTACTAGACCGTGTGTTAGTGTCATCATGAGGCGGCGGTCTGCGTATAAGACCGGGTAACCACCTTGGTAAGGGGGAGGGGGTCTTACAAACTGGTATCACATGACAAACGAACACATGAGACAGAAGTACACAACACTGGGTCACCACACTCGAGCATTAGTTTGTGGACAAACTATGCAGCGGAAGCAATGTTGTGCCCTTGTGTAAAAAGTCACAAAAATATTCCATATTAAATAATGAGTTAGACAAATCCTAATATGAACCTTACTTTTATGCAGCCTCCACAGGTCGTTGTACCGCAGGATGTTGTTCCTCCCCCTCCAGCCGCCATTCCTTTTCAGAAGATGAAGATGGGGCAAACTCTGACAGCCATTCTTGACACTTTCAGAGCTCAGGAGTTCCCAGCTTAGCAGCAAAATCCGGGATCGAATTGGCTGAGTTCCTTCAAAAATCTGTCCCCACCGATGTACCATGGGAAAGAGAATGTGGTAAACATATGGGAGTGGCCCGAGGCCTTATAGGATATGCTTGCCAACATCAACTACCCAATCAGCCAGGCAGTTCCCTTGGCGACCTCTGCACTGGATGTTCACGCGAAGAGATGGTGGAAGTCCATGCTGGACTCCACATATACAGATAAGGAGCCATCAGACATTTCCTGGGATGAGTTCAACGAGGCCTTCTTGGAGAACTTCCTATCTATTACAGATTTAGATGAGTTGGAGGAGAGGCTCTTGAACCCCAAGCAGGGGACCAAATCAGCGACATGGTACCATAGGGAGTTTTCCCATCTGGCTAGGTTCTCGGGGATACACGGTCTTGATGACATGAGGTATGCAAAGAGATTCTACTGAGGACATAAAGACTCTACGAGGCAGTCCCTACTGTTTGCTTCTCATGGCACGTCAGCTCAAATCAAAGAGATGGCCAAGAAGTGGTGGCAGACCAGCTGATGCTACAGAGCAGAGGAAAGAGACCGATGGTTGGGTGGTCTTTCGGGAAGAGCAGTCGGGGCTCATTGAGAGGCAGAGTGATGAGCCACAAGAGGGGTGGGGGACATTATCGACCAAACTTCAGGCAGGATCATAGGCCTCCTGCAGTACTAGCTCCCCACCACTGCATATACATGACCCAATGAGACATGATGACTGTGGCCACCAACCAGTGATTTGCTATAGGTGCCAACAACCGGGGCACTTTAGAGCTAACTGCCCTGAACAGTTTCGTACAGCTCCTCCTCCACCACCTCCACCAGTAGCCCCTCCAGCACACCCGGGCCAAGGCAGAGGATGAGGTCGAGGCAGAGGTCGAGGACAATATAGTCTAGGTCGAGAACAGGAGCAATTGTATGCTTTTGACCTTGCCGAGTTGAGGAACCCCAAAGAGGTTATTACAACTATTTAAATTCTATTATAAATTTAAAATTTTAATTGTATTACTGCAACCTCGTAGAATAACAATCCCAATTTAACTCAAACCAAACCTCAGGCATAGTTTTTGTTAGAGGCAAGCCCGCTCATTCCTTATTTGATACGGGTGTTTCGCACTTGTTCGTATCTAAAGCCTTCTTGGAAGGTCTAACAGGTGTAGACCGATTCATTGGCATAACCAGGAGGGTTCATCTACCAGATGGATCAGAGCTTCTATCATTTGCCAAGTGTAACCTGGAGGCAGAAATTATAGGAATGACATTCGTAGTGTCGGTGATAATTTTGAGATTTCTTGACTTTGATCTGATCTTGGGCATGACTTGGTTGCATTTGAACAAAGCCCGGTTCGATTGCCCGTCAATGAGGATCAACTTACGGCATGGGTACTTCGACATCATCATTGAAGGTATTAGACCTATCTCCCATACCTTATTATCATCTATATAGGCTGTCAAGGCCTATGAGCAAGAAGACGAGATACACTTGATCTGCTTCGAGATGGAGGGAGAAGAAGATTTTATTATTGATATCGTGGTAGTTCGGGATTTCTCCGATGTATTTCTGGAGAAATTTCTAGAATTGCCACCGGCCAGGGACACGGACTTTCAGATTCAGTTGGTGCCGAGTGCGAGGCCCGCATCTGAGGCACCATACAGGATGGCCTTCATGGAGCTAGTGGAGTTTAGGATACTGTTGTAGAAGTTGGTGGAATCAGGATTTGTCAGACCGATCTCATCACATTGGGGAGTACCGGTGTTGTTCGTTAATAAGATGATGGGTCGTTGTAGATCTGCATCAACTATCGGGAGCTAAAATGATTGACTGTTTGGAACACGTACCCACTCCAGCAGATTGAGGAGTTATTTGACCAGCTAAAGATATCCTTCTGGTTCTCCAAGCTCAACTTGAGGTCAGGAAAATACTAGCTACACATTCGGGGGGAGGACATCTCGAAGACAGCTTTCTGTTCCCGATATGGATTATACAAGTTCACGGTTATGACCTTCGGTCTAACAAATGCACCTTATGCATTATTCATGAGTCTGATGAAAAGTGTATTCGAGCCCTACCTAGACAGATTTGTCATAGTGTTCATTGATGACATCCTGATCTTCTCTTAGACAAAGGAGGAGCACACCCACTATCTGTGTAATGTCCCCACTCGTCGCGTGGCATATAACGGTGGGTCCGGCCAGGGCGCCACGCCATATGTCACAGACAGGCGGCTGAATTACTTATGTAAATCAAAATCTACTCGTACCCTAACTCAATACATTCTAGTGCAGCATTTTAAATTAACATGAACTCAACTCAAAGAATGTCCACTACTATATAAACTCCAAATTTATATATCCAAACCAGGAATGTATACAACACACACACACACACATGGCCTTACGGCCTTACAGGTTTCTCTTAACACAAATACAGCTTCGTACATCGGCACGCAGGCCAGCCACACATGAAATCCAAACACGTATCACACGGCCGTCAAGGGCCTTTAGCAGCAAGCCATCCATTCCGCTCATTGTATTTTAAGCAACAGCACCTACAAACACATATCCACCAAGGAACGACAAACAAAGTAACGGTCAGCTTTAGCTGACCACTTATAACGACCCTACCCCTTACCCGGGACAGTGGTTCCTTCCCTGTATGCATTGCCATATCATAATCTCTATCAATCTATCAATCACATTCATATCACAAACACCAGTATCCACAAGACGCTCCGTGCACTCAGGGCACCTTCTTGGTGTACCGGCTATCCCAGTCGTACATCGCCGATCAGAGGTTCTTCACTTGTTGGTTGGGCGGTTCAATCCTAGTCCACCAGTCTCGCAAGCTGGCGACATCCCGTCCATACCACTCAGAGGTACTACCTCGCAACATCCATAAACAACCAGAGCAGATCGACCTACACCATGTGGTGTAGCATGCCGGGTTTACCAGTGTTCCCCAGGCATTACTACCCATCGACCCCTCACCTAGTTCCAATCAACCCACACTATGTGGTGCAGTAAGTAGGGTCCACCTCACTTCCTCCCAAACATTGCCACCCATCGATCCACACTAATACAGATCAACCCACACCATGTGGTGTAACATGCTAGGTTCATCCCGCATTGCCCCCAGCCATGCTACCCATTGATCTCTCACCACAACCAGGAGCTTATTCAAAGCCTCCATACATTCTTTCATCAATATTCATACAATCACACAACCATATCATAAAACATAAACCTTTCAGTAATCAAATCCACGAAGTCTTATCCGGTTTACCCATGATCATCACCAATCCAGAGTACCCGTCCAGATGGGCTTCACACAGCATGCCTATGTCGTACTCCACACTTCCGGCTCTAGATGCAAACTCAACCACGGAATCGCTTACGAAATCCACCTCTTGGTGGAGGATCCTATGCACATGCATAAAGAAATGACCTTGATGTCCAAGAAGGAGATCGTTACCCTTGAAGATCGCCTCGGCGCCATGAAGTAGCCGGATGGAAGTCACCGCCTCGGCTTCGCCTTCATAAATCCGCTCTCGGATCTTTGCTCCGCACTCCACAGCTCCTCCAGCAGCTGGCTTTCCCCCTCCTTTCCTCACTTTGCTCTCCCTTTCTCTTTCTCTCTCTTGAAATGAGATGGAGAAGAAGGAGATGAAGAGGAAGGGCTTTTATCCCCAATTCCCCAGCCTTGACCCACCTGGAAACAGCCTAGTCTTTGGATCCAGGACAAGGGAATCGAACGGCTCAGAATTGTCCATAAAAGCCTGAACACGGCCTGACACGCCCTGTGACACGCCCGTGTTATATGCCGTGTTACTTAAGCGGCAGTAAACCGACTCCAATCCACCCAGTACACGGCCGTGTGACACGCCCGTGTCACACCCTACATGCCCGTGTCTTGCCCGACACGCCCGTGTTGACCACTCGTGTACTTCACTCAGTACATATAAGTTTCACCTGAGAGTCACACGGCCCGGGGATAGGCCCATGTCCCTGGCCATGTGCACCTGGACATACCCGTATCCTGCAACACACGGATTCCTGCCGGAAACCCAAAAGAGACACGCCCTTTGACAAGCCCGTGTCACAGGCCGTATACCCTACACTCGATGATCGTCGACCAAAAATTCATTGACCACAAGCCCAACTCATCAACCCAAACACAACACGCCCTGGGACACGCTCGTATCCCAGGCCATGTCAACCAAGCCTGAACCCAAATTGACTCTGGGGTGTTACAATCCTTCCCTCCTTCAAAGAAATTTCATCCTCGAAATTTGGCTCACTACAATCAATCACATAATCAGGCAATGTTGCACCCACTGCAACCGAGCACTCGAAGCGGTGAGTCGGGTTTGAGCTCAAAGTCTGCGGTTTGTCTCACCCAAGGCATCGCACAAGCGAAACAAACATACAGCACATACATGCATCCCTAGCTTCCATCTGTGCACATGCAGCCACAAAATTTATCAAGTGATTGAGAAACAAACACATCATCGAGCGATCGTCTAATCGAGCGATCACTTCCATATCACAAGTGTGCACCAACATTTCAACATGTCACATGACATATAATATATATACATACAACCATCGCATTAGTCATTGCCTTATATCCAATATTAGTCACATTTCCAAGTGATACAAGTAATTATTCTTACTTCCGCTCAGCCTCCCGATTTTACATTTCTCGTGTCAAAGCCAAATTAAACACTCGAGGCTGAATGTCACCAATTGAGCTTTGCGTCTCTTGCACTTCCATATTATGCAATCGAGGTTGTGTCCGGGATGCAGATGACTCGACCACTGCTTTACCCTTTTTGTCATAAGACGCACCTGTCTTTTTCTCACTTCCTGCAGGGGCAGTCCAACAAAATTTCGCGATGTGTCCTTGCTTCCCGCAGTTATAACATATACATGTATCAACACGTCCTGGCCCATAAGTCGCCCCCGAAGAAACAGTCGACAGAGCTGATTCAGCAGGCCTAAACTTTTTCTTCTCTCGCCTTCTGAACTCCGACTGATCCGATTATGGTACTTTGAATTCTGGCTTTTCTAATGCCAACCTCTTCTTCTCTTGGACCCGCGTCAAATCATTCTCCAAAGCACGGGCCATATCAACCAACGCTTGGAAGCCTTGTTTCACTGAACTCGGGAGTACTAGCCTCAACTCATCCCGCAGTCCCTCATAAAATCGATTCGTCTTTCGAGCCTCTTCAGCAAACGTAGACCCCGCATATCTCCCAAGTCTGGTAAACTCATGCAGATACGTATCAATATCTGCCTCACCCTACACCAGGCGTTGAAACTCATTCTCCATCGTAATCCGCTGCGACACTGGCAAATACTTGGCGAGAAATAATCGGGAGAATTCATCCATTGAAACCTCCGCTAATACTCGATTTGCTAAGTGATGCACCTACATCTCATCCCACCATAATCTTGCATCTCCTTCCAACAGAAAAGTGGTTAAGGTCACTTTCTGCTCCTCTGCAGTCCTGATTGCAGTGAGGATCCTCTTTACTCGAGCCAACCAGTCTTCCACCTGCGTTAGGGAAATCGCCCCACCAAACATTGGTGGATGAAACTCCATAAATCTTTTTAATGCCTCACTTATTGCTTGTGTAATGCCCCAAAAATTATATTTGAGTTGGTCGCGTAAAAAGGGATTTTTGGTGCCTGTATAGGGGTACACGGCCTAGGACACGGGCGTGTCCAAGGCCGTGTCTGGATGGTGTTTTGGCCGTTTTCATCCCGAGAAGGACACGGCCAGGAACACGGCTTAATGACACGGGCGTGTCATTTGACACGGGCGTGTGCCTACCCATGTCAGTACCCGTGTTCAGTTTGGTCGTGTCGGTTGGCGTGGCGGTTATGTGTGACACGCCCTCAGTTGCGGGTGTGTCGAGGAACCTGACACGGGCGTGTCGAGTGGGACATGGGCATGTCTGAGCCTGTGTGAGTCTTTGTGTTCGACGATCGTGCCTGGATCGAGGTATACGGCCTGGGACACGGTCGTGTGCCAAGCCGTGTTTGGCCCAGGTTTGGGGATTTTTGAGCGTATCTGAGCCATTCGTTTTATTTAAATAAGATCCAACGGCCCAGATGGTTTCCTGCCCTGTTTAGGCCGGGAATAGGGTAGTTAATCCTTCATTTCTCTCCAAGGCTTTCTCTTTCCAAGGTGTTAGAGAGAGGAGGAAGAAGAAGGAGGATTCCGGCCGCCGGCGGAGCATCAGAGCACCGTTTTGAGATCTGAGAGTGGATCCGTGGAGGAAAGTTCGTTGCGGAGATTTCCATCCGTATAGTTTTCCATGGCGCCAAAGCAAACTACAAGGGTAACGATTCTCCACTTGAGCATGTGAAGCTCTTCCTTTCTGTACAGGGAATCCCGCTCCCGCGAGTGTGCGGTGAGCGTGTGGTATTCCATGGAGTTGACGGTAATAGTCCCCCTTGTGTTGCATATAGAGTCCGGAATCGAAGTACATGCATAGGCATTGTGCGTGAAGCCTACCCAGACATGTTGGTCTGGATCGGTGATGTCGCATTTGTTATGATTTGCAGTAGAAGATTCCGTGCTTTCGGTTTTCGTGTTTCTACGCGATAAATTGCAGCAGGGATCCTTGGAGGTTAGCTCCAAGACGCACCCGAAAAACTGAGTGGAATCGTTGTTCTGCTAACTTGGCGGTCTGCGAACCGGCCTTGAATATAACTGGGTTATGTGATTGTTTGGAAATGGCAGGATCCGAGAGAAGCTTGGCTCGTGCGTACGTCTTAAGGTGTACTACGCGTTGTGAGCAACGGGCAAGTGGAATCGGACCTGGGCTATGTGGTTCGGTGCGAGAGACCCGAAAAGGGGACTGGATGTTGGCATAGTCGGGAGCCTTAAACAGTGGTCAGAAAGGCTAAATGCTCACATGGTTGCCATCTTGGTGGTGGTGGTGAAGAGGTTGAAGTGTCAGGATTCATCGTTAATGTGCCCTGAGTGCATGAGGTGTTTGGCCATGTGAGCCTACATCTGTGGCAAAATGTAATTGCACTTTATTGTTTAGCTGGGCTAATGTTATGCAGGGAAAGAGCACCGTCGTCCCGAGTAAGGGGCAGAGTCGTTATAATTTGGTCGGCTTTAGCTGACCGTTGCTTGTTTGCCACCATGCGGTGGAATGTTGCTTGCAGGTGCTACGGAGCCGAGTGCAAAATAGCGGGCTGGAGCCCATGTTACTGTGCTGGCGCCATGAAGTAGCTGGATGGAAGATCACTTCGGCGCCATGAAGTAGCTGGATGGAAGTTACCGCCTCGGCTTCGCCTTCTCGAATTCGCTCTCGGATCGTCGCTCCGCACTCCGCAGCTCCTCCAGTTGCTGGATTTCCCCCTCCTTTCCTCCCTTTTCTCTCCCTTCCTCTTTCTCTCTCTTGAAATGAGATGGAGAAGAAGGAGATGAAGAGGAAGGGCTTTTATCCCCAATTCCCCGGCCTTGACCCACCTGGAAACAGCCTAGCCTTTGGATCCAGAACAAGGGAATCGAACGACTCAGAATTGTCCAGAAAAGCCTGAACACAGCCTGACACGCCCTGTGACATGCCCGTGTCACAGGCCATGTTACTTAAGCGGCAGTTAACCGACTCCAATCCACCCAGTACATGACCGTGTGACACGCCCGTGTCACACCCTACACGCCCGTGTCCTGCCCGACACGCCCGTGTTGACAACCCGTGTACTTCAGTCAGCACATCTCAGTTTCACCCGAGAGTCACATGGCCCGGGGACAGGCCCGTGTCCCTGGACGTGTGCACCTGGACACACCCGTGTCCCGCAATACACGGATTCCTGCCAGAAACCCAAAAGAGACATGCCCTGTGACACGCTCGTATTACAGGCAATATACCCTGCACTCGACGATCGTCGACCCAAAGTTCGTCGACCACAAGCCCAACTCTTCAACCCAAACACGACACGCCCTGGGACACGCCCGTGTCCCAGGCCGTGTCAACCAAGCCTGAACCCAAATTGACTCTGGGGGTGTTATAATCTAGCACTAGTGCTGGGCAAACAAAGAGAGCATCAGATTTACGTGAAGTTTTCCATGTGCCAGATTTGGCTACAGGAGGTGGTATTTCTGGGGCATTCCATTAGTGGATCTGGGTTGGCTATGGACTGATGCGTTGGACGGCAAGTGTACCGGTCGCACAAGTAATATAAAATGACAGAATTTCACCAAGTATCGATTTCTTCAAGGAACACAGTAAGGTGGAGTTAATTTGGAGGAGGACTTGAAATTGAAGTCCTTAGGTCGGATTTAACAAAGGGGGGTTTTGATAGTTGTGGAAAAAGAAAATAAAATACTAACAGCTACTTCTATGCAACACCGCTATGCGATGCTTCGCCGGGCAGGATGGAAGACTACATGGGCCGCTATGCACCGAATCGATAAGTGGTTGGACGAGTAGGCTTGCGGATGAGATGGTGATGCGGGTTAAAACTCCAAAATGATTACGAGCACGCGGTGCCCCGGGCGGTTTTATTTAAGAAAAGCGGTGATTGGTTTTATTTAGAAAACAGGGCGCGCGAATTTATTATTTGGATATAAAACAGTGAAATCGAGTTTTAACGAAAGGAGGCAAGTGCACCTATCGTGTGTAGTACATGATATTCCGGTGTGGAATATTGAGGTCATATTGTTCTCCGGATCGGCTCGATTATTTCTACTCTTCCCAGGAGGGGACTATTATTTTACCGATATTTAACTTGTCGGGTTAATTTTTATATATGAAAACAAAAAGGCAGAAAATAAAGGTAATAAAAAAGGTGGAGCTGATGAAGAGCTTAGCTCGAGGGCACCGAATAAAATTGAACTAAAATATACTTTGAATAAAAAGAGATCCTAAATTTCTAATTAATTAAGGCGGAGACTTGGCCGTAGAGGTTCCACTAAAATGAGCTCACCTATCTCTAGGACTATCGCTCACCTGAACGCTAAGACTTTCGACCGGGCTCTCGTCCGACGAAGGATTCCTCTTAACGCCCGCATTATGCTAAGAACACCGCTATTTGGTGGGGAACCCAATCCGGTAGAGTTGGCGCACCTCCTCTCTCGAGGGTTAGTGCGGAACTCCATTTACCAAGGGGTGATCGGTCCATACGCACAGCCTCTCCGCTAGCTAGCGTATGGACTACGAAAATAGGGCCCACACATCGATTATGTGGTCCTACGCGTCATAAACCCCAGACAAACCTTAAGTAATTTTAATTAATTAGAAAAACAGGACCTTTTATTATTTAAAGCTATTTTATTTATCCCAATGCTCTTCGATACTGAGGGCTAAGAACGGTTAGCCACTCATCGAAATGGGGACGACAGCAATGAAAAAGTAGAAAATTAAAGCAGTAAATGAAAGCGATAAAAGAAAGCAGTAAAAGGAAAGCAGTAAATTGCAAGTCCTACTCAAACGAGTAAGACTGAAATGAAAGCCGGAAAATTGCAAGTCCTGGCTCAAATGAGTGGGCGGGACAAAATAAAGCGAGTCCTACTCACACGAGTAGGAGAAAATAAATGCATCCACGCACGCACTCTACTGAAATTGAAAACGCACACACAATATAAAAATTAAATACTCACGCACACAAATCCTACTCAAATGAGTAGGTGAAAATTAAGACCAGCCATTTAACTCCTAGTGAGTAGGCGGAAATAAATGCTAATACAAATACTACTCAAATTATTAAAGAGACATAAAGACCTGCCATTTAACTCAAATGAGTAGACGGTAAATAAAATCCTGTCATTTAACTCCTAGCGAGTAAGCGGAAATAAATAAATACCTGCCACTTAACCCTTAACGAGTAGGAGGAATTAAATACAGCACACACACACACTCTACATGAATTGAAATAAAACTATAAAAACTAACTCATACACGCACGCACACGTACAAAATTAAGAAAAACTAAGTTGTTGAAAAATTAAAACGACAACATTTCTACCGCTAGAATGCGGTAGAAATGACTTAAAAGTGAAAATAAAATTTAAAGGAACAAAAGTTTTTGCAAATAAATGAAAATTACAAGTTCTCGAAAAATTGAAATGAATACATTTCTACCGCTAGAATGTAGTAGAAATGAATAAAATGAAGAAATAAAATTTAAACGGCCAAAAAGTTTTTGAAAATAAAAGCGAAAATGAAGTGTTTGAAAAATTAAAACGACTTTATATACGTTCCTATAACTCCGTAAAAGTGCATACAAAGTGAAAATAAAGAAAAATGGAACGAAAAGTTTTACCAGCTAAACAGGAAAATCTAAGTTAGCGAAAATAAAAATCACTTTGAAAACGCTTTTTCAAATTTATAGAAGTGCATTAAAGGCTATAAAGAACTAAGTCTAAACAAAACTAACTAAAAATAACGAAGTATAAAAGCATAAAAAGAACTAATCTCATACACCCACGCACCCATTTTAAAAGAACAAAAGCAAAACAAGTAAAAATAAGATTGTATAAGGTTTTGTTGCTTAGATTCATTCCAACGTCATGTAAAGAGACAAAAAAACACATTTGATTAAGTAAAAACAGGGGTTACAAAAGAACGAAAACAAAAGCTAAAGAGTGGGGGGAAAAATATCCCTTACATAACATTTGGGATCATCTCGGCAGCATAACCCTATACAAAATGGTTCAAGGAAAGGGAACAGAAATGCATATAGAAGGTGGAAATTTATAGATAAAAATTTCATGGTACACGACCTCTAACACGGGCGTGTCAGGGGGCGTGTCAACACTATTCAAATGGTGGTCGTTAGTTTGATTTGAGATTTGACTTGGCGGCTGAAATCGCGGCGGTCATGCCCCAGGTCACGGGCGTGACATTGGGCGTGTCAGCTTTATTTATCATCAGAATTCGGCAATTTGATTGCATTGTTGACTTCGGGAGGTCCATGTGGCAGTCACGCCCTTGGTCATGGGCGTGACCCAAAGTACACGGGCGTGACAGGGAGGTTGAACTGGGCGTCGTTTGCATCGAAAGTCGGCGGCGGCGGTTTGTCGGGCCAGGTGGAGAAGTACACGCCCGTGTGGCATCTTGACACGGGCGTGTTGGTTGAGTCGATGATCGTCGAGTGAAGAATGTCGTGAGATGGTCACGGGCTTCGGCACGGGGCGTGTCAGGCTGACACGGGCGTGTCGCTCTGTTGGGTCGACGAACGTCGAGCGGAAAATCGTCGAGCTGGAGCCTTGATCGTCGATCGGGAATGACACGGGCGTGTCGAATAATTGGACACAGCTGTATCCCTATCGGTTCGACGATCGGAGAGCGCAAAACGTCGAGCTGGTTGGCACGGGCCTAGAACACGCGGTGTGTCCTTGGACACGGACGTGTGTCCAGGCGTGTCACATGTTTTTTCTTCAAATTCGCTGATTTCACGGGAAATTGACGTATCACGCCCTGGTTACGGGCGTGACCCATAGTACAAATAAGAGCAATTTATTACAGAAAATTAAGTAAAAAATAACAAAAATAAAGTAAAAAGACTTATTTAATGTACATCAAAATAGAAATATTTACAACTCATCAAATACCCACATACTTAAGATTTTGGTATTCCAGAGCAAAAGTTGGAGATGAACTTATAATGAATTAAATAAATCCTAAGTTTAGTTACCGTTTGAATTAATTGAGATAAAAATCTAAATAAATATCCGTGGTTTTAGAGTTAAATCCTAAGTTATGCCAAAAATTTATATAAAGGAAGAGTTTCAGCTAAATACTTCTGATATGATCGAATAGATAGCAAAAATTTTTTTTGTTAGGCTAACAAAAATAGATTGGATTTATGAAAACTTGAGCTTGTAAGAATTACAAGAAATAATTTAATTTACAAATTATGCTTTCAAAAAGATTTTAAAATTAAATCTAGGATTATTTGAGATTGGTGAAGTGGGATATCATGGTATATGAAGAAGGCTTTGAATTAGAGGCGAGGGTATATTTTTTCGCTAGAACCTCTAATGATTTTGTTTTTCGAATATGGATGGTAGGAAAACGAAATCTTATTTTCCATAACATAATTTTTCTTTTTTTACAATCTTCATAATAATCTAATGTATATGTATAGTAGCAATGAATTTTATCCTCTTACTCCATGACATATAATCTTTTTAAATATTGGATGTCTATGTTTATGGAACGAAATCTTATTCTCATTGACATAGGATCTTTTAAGGATCGAAATCATGCCAAGTATGGCATGAAAAAAAAGTGGAAAGGGTTTTTGTTCAAAAATAAAACTAGGTTTAATAAAAAGTTTTTGAGAGCAACATTTATAAATTAAACATTCCTAAATTTCGAAAAAAAACTTGGAGTAACATAACTTGAAATCTAAGATTGTTATTTTCTAACAAAACAAATGTGCAACTATTTAGATAAGTAGAAGTAATTTTGAAAACAGGTCTCTATCTAAATAAAAAAAGCATACTTAAAATTTTTAAAACTTAACCTCAGATAGCTAAATCTATCGATCTTCAATTAATAAACGAATAGTAAACAAAAAATAACTAAAATTTGCTTATAAATTAACTCGCAACTAAATTTTGGAGAGCGAAAATGGTTAAGATTTTAGATTTTCGATTTATTCGTTACATAATTAACAATACTTTTTTTGGATTTTTAGGGTTTTCATCATTTTTTTTTGTATTTTATTTTTTTTGATTTATTATCTTTTTTTTATTTTTAGATTTTATTCTTTTTAGGATTTTTGTCTTTTTGGAAATTTTTTTACAAAAAAAGACAAGGTAAAAACTCGATGGCCCGCGAACAGACTCTTATTTAGGTGTTTGGTTCGATGAGTCGAACGTCGCGGGCTTTGCTAAAAAATGAGCTTTTACAAATAAGAAGAGCGGGGGAGGAAAGAGAAAGATTTATTTTTATACAAAAAATATTTACAAAGTAAAAGAAATAATTTTTTTTGTTATAAAAGCATAAAAGAACTAATCTCATACACCCACACACCCATTGTTTTTGTTTTTTTTTTGAATTTTTGTTTTGTTTTATTGATTTTTTTTAAAGCTTTGATTATAAAAACAGAAAAAAATTGGAGTTTTTAATGTTTATGCATTTTTTTTGTATTGTTGTAATGTTTTTTCATTTGTTTTTTGTATTGTTGCTAAATGCGAAATATAAAATGTGTACAATAAGAAAAATAGGAAAATACTCGCATACTGAAACCCAACATTGTCTCAAATGTTGCAATCCAAGTATGTGGAACAAGAATATACAAAAAGAAAATATGTATAAAAAGAAATAGGGAGGGTAGAAGCTACCCGAAGACGAAGTCGGGGAGGCCCATATAGAACCTTGCATTATTAAAAAGAAAAATAACAGAAAAAAGGAAAAGAGAAATTCGGCAAAAAGGTTGCGGGTGGTAGGGGCAAGTGTGTGTGACTCGTAAGCTAACGTCTTAGAGATAAGAGCGTGTACAGACATGCGATCCCTTAGCACACATAAGAGGAGGAAACGCGCCGAACCGACAAAATAGATATATAATTTTTTGTAATAATAATAAAAAGTATTATATATTTAAAGTGTTTATTATTATTATTATTATTATTTGGATAAAAAGTTTTTTTTAGTTTTTTAGGTGTTCGAGGTTTTTAGTTTTGTTATTGTTATATATATTTTTTAGATTTTTGGATTTTAAGTTTTTAAGTTTTTTTTTTTTGTTGAGTTTTTAAGTATTATTTTTTTGTTTGTGGTTTTTTAGGTAGTTAGTTTTTGTTAGTAGAAAACGATGTTATTTTATTTATATGTTTTTATAGATGATTATAACATAATTTTTTAAGTTTTTTTTTCTTTTTTAAGTAGTTTTTTTTTTAAAAAAAAACTTCTTTTAAGTTTAGTAATAATACTTATCATTAATTTTTTGGTGGCCATTTTTTTTAAGTTTGGTTATAAATATATAAAAAGGTAAAAGTAAGAGTTCTCCAAGGTTCAAAATAACGACTCGAAATGTTTCCCCGGCAACGGCGCCAAAAACTTGATGCGGGTTAAAACTCCAAAAATTATTACGAGCATGCGGCGCCCCGGGCGGTTTTATTTAAGAAAAGCGGTGATTGGTTTTATTTAGAAAATGGGGCGCACAAATTTATTATTTGGATATAAAACAGTGAAATTGAGTTTTAACGAAAGGAAGCAAGTGCACCTATCGTGTGTAGTACAGGATATTCCAGTGTGGAATATCGAGGTCGTATTGTTCTCGTGATCGGTTTGATTATTTCTACTCTTCCCTAGAGGGGACTATTATTTTACCGATATTTAACTTGTCGGGTTAATTTTTATATATGAAAACAAAAAGGCAAAAAATAAAAGTAATAAAAAAGGTGAAGCCGATGAAGAGCTGAGCTCGAGGGCACCGAATAAAATTGAACTAAAATATACATTGAATAAAAAGAGATCCTAAATTTCTAATTAATTAAGGCGGAGACTTGGACGTGGAGGTTCCACTAAAATGAGCTCACATATCTCTAGGACTATCGCTCACCTGAATGCTAAGACTATTCGACCGGGCTCTCGTCCGACGAAGGATTCCTCTTAACACCCGCATTAAGCTAAGAACCCCGCTATTGGGTGGGGAACCCAATCCGGTAGAGTTGGCGCGCCTCCTCTCTTGAGGGTTAGTGTAGAACTCCATTTACCAAGGGGTGATCGGTCCATACGCACGACCTCTCGGCTAGCTAGCGTATGCACTACGGAAATAAGGCTCACACATCGATTATGTGGTCCTACGCGTCGTAAACCCTCGGCAAACCTTAAGTAATTTTAATTAATTAGAAAAACAGGACCTTTTATTATTTAAAGCTATTTTATTTGTCTTAATGCTTTTTGATACTGAGGGCTAAGGACGATTAGCCACTCATCGGAATGGGGACGTCAGCGATGAAAAAACAGAAAATTAAAGCAGTAAATGAAAGCGATAAAAGAAAGCAGTAAAAGGAAAGCAGTAAATTGCAAGTCCTACTCAAACGAGTAGGACTGAAATGAAAGCAGGAAAATTGCAAGTCCTGACTCAAATGAGTGGGCAGGACAAAATAAAGCGAGTCCTATTCAAACGAGTAGGAGAAAATAAATGCATCCACGCACGCACTCTACTGAAATTGAAAACGCACACACTACAAAAAGTAAATACTCACGCACACAAATCCTACTCAAATGAGTAGGTGAAAAATTAAGACCGGTCATTTAATTCCTAGCGAGTAGGCGGAAATAAATGCTAATACAAATACTACTCAAATTATTACAGACAAATAAAGACATGTCATTTAACTCAAATGAGTAGGCGATAAATAAAATCATGTCATTTAATTCCCTGCGAGTAGGCGGAAATAAATAAATATCTGCCATTTAACTCTTAACGAGTAGGCGGAATTAAATACAGCACACGCACACACTCTACATGAATTGAAATAAAACTATAAAAACTAACTCATACACGCACGCACACGTACAAAATTAAGAAAAACTAAGTTGCTGAAAAATTAAAATGACTACATTTCTACCGCTAGAATGCGGTAGAAATGAATAAAAAGTGAAAATAAAATTTAAAGGAACAAAAGTTTTTGCAAATAAACGAAAAGTATAAGTGCTCGAAAAATTGAAATGAATACATTTCTACCGCTAGAATGCAGTAGAAATGAATAAAATGAAGAACTAAAATTTAAACGGCCAAAACATTTTTGAAAATAAAAGCGAAAATGAAGTGTTTGAAAAATTAAAACGACTATATATACGTTCCTATAACTCCGTAAAAGTGCATACAAAGTGAAAATAAAGAAAAAAGGAACGAAAAGTTTTACGAGCTAAACACGAAAATCTAAGTTAGCGAAAATAAAAATCAATTTGAAAACGCTTTTTCAGATTTATAAGAGTGCATTAAAGGCTATAAAGAACTAAGTCTAAACAAAACTAACTAAAAATAACGAAGTATAAAAGCATAAAAAGAACTAATCTCATACACCCACACACCCATTTTAAATAACAAAAACAAAAGCAAAACAAGTAAAAATAAGATTGTATAAAGTTTTGTTGCTTAGATTCATTCCAACATCATGTAAAGAGACAAAAAAAACACATTTGATTAAGTAAAAATAGGGGTTACAAAAGAACGAAAACAAAAGCTAAAGAGTGGGGGGAAAAATATCCCTTACATAACATTTGGGATCATCTCTGCAGCATAACCCTATACAAAATGGTTCAAGGAAATGGAACAGAAATGCATACAGAAGCTGGAAATTTATATACAAAAATTTCATGGTACACGCCCTCTGACACGGGCGTGTCAGAGGGCGTGTTGGCACTATTCAAATGGCGGCCGTTAGTTTGATTTGAGATTTGACTTGGCGGCTGAAATCGCGGCGGTCACGCCCCAGGTCACGGGCGTGACATTGGGCGTGTCGGCTTTATTTATCATCAGAATTCGGCGATTTGACGGCGTTGTTGACTTTGGGAGGTCCACGTGGCAGTCACGCCCCTGGTCACGGGCGTGACCCAAAGTACACAGGCGTGATGGGGAGGTTGAACTGGGCATCATTTGCAACGAAAGTCACCGGCGGCGGTTTATCGGGCCAGGTGGAGAAGTACATGCCCGTGTGGCATCTTGACACGGGCGTGTTGGTTGAGTCGATGATCGTCGAGTGAAGAATGTCGAGAGATGGTCACTGGCTTTGGCACGGGGCGTGTCAGGCTGACACGGGCATGTCGCTCTGTTGGGTCGACGAATGTCGAGCAAAAAATCATCGAGCTGGAGCCATGATCGTCGATCGGGAATGACACGGGCGTGTCGAATAATTGGACACGGGCGTGTCGAATAATTGGACACAGGCGTGTCCCTGTCGGTTCGACAAATGGCGAGCGCAAAACATCGAGCTGGCTGGCACGGGCCTAGAACACGGGGCGTGTCCTTGGACACGGGCGTGTGTCTAGGCATGTCACATGATTTTTCTTCAAATTCGCTGATTTCACGAGAAATTGACGTATCACGCCCGAGTCACGGGCGTGACCCAAAGTACACGGGCGTGACCTATGCAAAAATTTGACTTTTCCTGAAATTTTTCTGAAAATCAAAAATAAACTAAGTTAGAAAATATTTACAAAATAGGAGCAATTTATTACAGAAAATTAAGTAAAAATAACAAAAATAAAGTAAAACGACTTATTTAATGTACATCAAAATAGGAATATTTACAACTCATCAGATGGTGAGAACGGCGGAATGAGGGTCGAGAGCACCTCTTCGCTACGGACGCCACTAGCAATTGCTAGTGCGGCACAACCGTACGTGGTGGAGGATGGAAAATAAAGGCGCACCTCAAGCAAAAAACGAAAATATAAAATCACATAGAAATGATTGTATACAAACGTTTTACAAACTAAACACACTTCATCATATACAAAGAGATTAAGCTACACTATCGACAACAAGAGAAGAGAATTGTGCGAAATCGACCGGATCTGAAGTCTTGCTGAGGATTCACGAAAGCAATCATCGGGTTGTCAATCCGCATCCAAGCTCGATCATCAACTGCATCCGGGGTAGAGGAGGCTGGCACTCACTACTAATGGACCCATCTTCTTCGTGTCACAAGCAAGTGGAGGATGACACAAACTTCTCCTAGCTTGATTTAGAAAGCTAGATCTAAATCTTTTGGAAGCTCAAGGATGAAGGAGGAGGCCGAGAGGAAGATCCGGCTTTGATTTGGCATTGAAAGATTGCCCGGAGCACCTCCATAAGGTGGAGATGAAGAGAAATGGTGGAACCCTTCCTCAAAGGCGAAAAATGGAGGGGGGAAAATCTGTACTCAATGGAGGAAAATCTGCGCTTTAAATAGAAGCCGGTCAGAAAAATAGGCACGCACGGTTTTGTGCACGACCGTGCACTAACCATGCGTTATTAACTTCCAGCCCAAGCTTGCGGAAGATGAAGCGTTGACCCGTACTTTTTACTCGCGCACTGGCGCTTCCGACCGTGTGTGAAGGAAATCGAATGGGTAAACACAGAGCGCAGGAATGCATGAGAAAATAGAGGATCCGTGTGTTTTACTCGGGAACGGGCGCTGCCGCCCGTGCGTGAACAAAGCGCATAATTAACCACAGAATGGAACAAAAGGAAGGGTACAGGAAAATTGTGTGTTTCCTTCACGTACAGTTACGATGAAACCGTGCGTCAACCGTGTATGAAGATCATCGGGCTCAGCTCGACGAAATTCATCGAGCTCTGCTCGACATTTCTCCTGCATAAATAAAATGCATGATTGTAAAGAACCGTGTGCTAAGAAAACGCACGACCGTGCATATTTCTCAAACCTGTATTCCAGCCTTGAGGAAAACGCACCACCTACATACAAACAAATAAAAGAAAACAGGACCCTCCAGGAAAGCAGAAATGCAACAAAAACAACTTGAAAGAGCCCTTGGGGAGCACCATGTGTTTACCCCCAACAACAGAATGCGCAATTGCACACCCATGGGCCAAAACAATGCGCTTAGCGTGAAAAACTGTATAAATGAAATATCAACGATAACATACTAAACGAGACGTGCAAGTGCGTGAAACCTAACCCAGATGAGTCCGGAAAACCCTATATAAATCGGACTCATCACACCACCAGACTTAAACATTTGCTCGTCCCGAGCAAATCATCACTAAGCGGAGTTAAAGAAGGCTAGTTGACTAAGCAATTGCATAAATAGAGTACCATGTGAAGTCATACCCTCATGTACAAAAATCAATAGTATAAAACTCTTCTATGCATGCATAATAATTTCCAATTCCTATAAACGTAAAGAAGATATTACAAATACTCCTAAAGTGAATCACGGTGAATCATTTGGCTGCGCGTAGAACGAAAGCAGGCGAACAATGAGGTGAACATTGCCAAAGATCAGGTCTCAGGAAAATCTCCAAAGGAATCCACCAATGTCGGTAACCATATGCTCACATGTTCACACTCTCTCCATGGCACTATTTTGACTCAAGCATGAATCTGTAGGACTTTGAGTATAATATAGGCTTAGGCGAAGGCGGGGTATAGAAAGATAAACAAGACGGACATGCACACCCAAAATGAAATCGCCCGAAAACACTCACAGCTATACTCAACGAACAAACATGTGCGGCGCACCACTAGACTTGGACTTTTGACGGTGCGTGCACGCCCATAACGAACATAATAAAACAAAATTTCAACTCAACAACAATATTTTTTCTTTTCTCTTTTATTCCACATTGGTAATTTCTTTTTTTTAATTCATTTCATTTATTTTTTTTCCTCTTTTCTCTTTTTTTATCCAAATAGCCAAAACAAACCGAAAAAACGGCAACACCACAAGTTGCACAAGAACCCACATAACTGTCACACATAACAGATACAAAGTACAACAAAACAAACTAACCGAGCGACCACATTCTGATGTTCGAGTAGGAAAGGCTATATGGCTTTGGTAGCGAGGTATAGGGATGTCAAAGGAAGGGACAGGCTCAACGGGGATAGAAATGGAGAGATGTTGGGAATGATACAAGGCTCAAACTAGACAAAGTGACGGCCTACATCACGTGCATACTTGACTAACCATATACCCATGCTTCGAGAGTAGCTAGGGGCAAGTTCTTAGCCACCAAGAAAGACAACCCTTCCTCCTAACTCGAGCAATACGAGGCTATTGAACTCCCACACACAATCCTACACCACCGTTTGATTCATAACCGGATTCACAACTAGAGTACCGTAAACAAAATCTATGGTAATAGAAAAATAGAAACTATAAGCATATAAAGAATTTTAATCTACACAGACTCTAAGTGAGCATGAGTGGACACCTAGGAACACTCTTGGAGTCAACATTTTACTACATCACGCAATCATAAATCAACACAACATTCTTTAGTCTACGCACAAGTGATAAACAAGCTCGGCGCATGCCAGTGCTTAAGTAAATGCTCTCGAGTGGGTGATGTGAGTGCAAAGCAAATGCAAATAATAATAATACCTGCCCAACACAAGTAGAGGAAATAGGAAATAAGGAGAGGACCCCATGCTCAGAGCATACCAGCTGAAAACACAGAAGTCCTCGCACATCTTATCACAAAATAAATCTTTGCTTAGCAAGGCGTCGTCAACCACAGATGTGTAGGAAGCGATGGCAACAGTATGGGCACCAGGCTCATCATCCCAATGTATCTGTACGGACTCAACCTGCATAGACTCAGATAAAGAAGGGGGATCAAGTAATAAAAGAGATAAAGAACTAAAATAATCAGAATATGGGAGAGTGATCCCGGTATCACTCTCAACAGGATCCAAACTGTAACGCCCCGAAATTCAAAAGAGCACGGGTGGAGTTTTGAGCCAAGTTTGGGATTTGGTAGAGGTCACACGGCCTGGGACACGGGAGTATCCCAGGGTCGTGTCATGCTCGGGTTCGACAAAGGTCGTGTGGTCGATGAAATTGCGGTCGATGAAATTGCGGTCGACGAAATTGCGGTCGATGATCCTCGATCAGCGAACATGCCCTGAGACACGGGCGTGTCCCAGGCCGTGTCCTACTCGGGTAGTTTGCCGATTTGTGTCGAGGGTGAAACATGGCCTGGAGCCCAGGCATGTTCAACCTGACACGGGTGTGTCAAATTCGACACGGGCGTGTCGAGTACCTGTGTTCTTCTCGGGTTGATGTTGGTCCTATGTCGATGGAGGAACACGTCCCGCTATACGGGCGTGTACTGGATGATACGGGCATGTCAAGCCTGACACGGACATGTTGATAGCCTGTGTACTTTTTGGGATGTGATGGTTTAGGCGTCAAATGGTGCACACGACCTTGGACATGGGCATGTCACAAGCCGTGTTCAGCCCAGGTTTTGGATTTTAAGTGCAAATCGTGGTCGTATGTTTCCTTCCTTTGGGATCTAAGGGCCCTGGCTTATCCTGGCAGGGTTTAACCCGGGAATAGGGTTTAGAAACCCTCACTTCTCTTGGGCTTTCTCTTTCTAAGAGTTCTAGAGAGAGGGGAGAGCAAGGAAGAAGAAGGAGGAGAGATCCGGCCATCGTTGGAGCTTTGGAGCCCCAAATCGTAAGCCGAGTTCGGATCTACGGAGGCAAGGACATTGCGGTGCTTTTCATCCACGTAGATCTTCATGGCGCCGAAGAGGAATGCTAGGGTAAAAATTCTCATCTTGGACATGTGAAGTCCTCTTTTCCCTTACATAGGAAGCCCGCTCTCTCGAGTTTGCGGTGAGTGTGAGGTGTTCCTTCGGGTAGACATGAATAGTCTCCGTTGTTTTGCATGTAGAGACCGTAATCAAGAAATGGACATAGGCATGATGTGTGAATCCTACCCGAACAACTTGGTCTGGATCGGTCATGTTGCATTGCATGAATGGTCGGAGAAGATTCCACGCAGATGATTGTTTTTCTGGTTTTCTATGTGGTAGATTGCAACAGGGAGCCTTGGGGACTAACTCCAAGGTGCACCCGAAAAACTGTGCAAATGTGTGATTCTACCAACTTGATGTCCTGGGAGCCAACTTGAACATAACCGGGTTATGTAAAGTGTGAAATCGATTTGGGACTCGGGAAAGCTTGACTCTTGCATATGGCTTAAATTTACGTTGTTGTGTGAGCAACGGGTTAGGCGGAACCGTACCCGCTCTATGTCATTCGGTACAAGCGACCTAAAGTACATGGGACTTGTCATTGGCATAGATGGAGGATCTTAGGCAGTGGCCAGAAAGACCATAATGCTAACGAGTATTTGTCGTCCAAGGGGAGGTGGTGAGACTGCGGACTTTGACTGGGTTCACTGAGAATGTGCCATGAGAGCATGAGGTGTGTGGCCGTGCGAGCCTACGCCTGTGATGTTGTGAAATTTCTCTATTAAATGGCAATGCTAATAAAGTGTAGGGAAGGAGCATCGTCGCCCCGAGTTTAGGGGCGGGATCGTTATAATTTGATCAGCTTAGCTGACCGTTGCTTTTGTTTGCCACCGCTCGGTGGATTGTTACTTGCAGGTGCTGCGGAGCCGAGTGGCAAATAGCGGGCAAAAGTCCTTGTTGCTGAGCCGGCCCTCGAAGGCCTAATTATGAGTGTTTTCTTTTATTCTCATATATGACTAGTCTGCGTGCCGAGGTTTGGAAGACACATATATTTTTGAGTAAACTATTGTATGTCCATAAGGCCAATTATTTGTGTATTTATATGATCATTCCTATTGGGTTTTGGTAGTGGACATTCATGCTGTTTGCTGGGTTCTTAATTTGCAACTTTTAAATTACTTCTGCTAGAATGTACTTTGTGTAGGACGTTGGTTATTGGCAGGATGGTTCCATTGCGTAACCTTTCGGTCTGTCCGTGGTATATGGCGTCAGGCCTCGGTCGGACCTACTGCTATATGCTATGTGACAGTTAGGGGGTGTTAGAATTTTGTATCAGACTACTGGTTTCGGTCAACTTAAATTAATTCATGGACAAATTCTTTTAAGGAGTGGTGAGCACATGTGTGTGCGTCATCATTATAACATAAAAAAATCCATGAATGTCCACTTAAGAATGAAAATAGACGTGTTTGAGGAACCTGTGTGTTCCTACAATTACTTTTTGCAATTTTGTTTGGTCGCTTAACGATGTTTTGTACAACTATAGGTGACCAGGAGTGGTGCATGGCCGTCAGAACGCTCGCTTTTTGAGAAAAGTAGTGTATCTGTGGACGTGCCTGCAACCCTCCCCTCTACTGAAACCATAAGAATGGTGGTTGAAGCAGTCTTCGCTGTGGTGGATGCATAAAATGGAAGATGTGTGCAGTCCCCTATTCCTGAGATAACTCCAACGCCGGGTTGAGTGATGCAGCAAACGACATTTAAAGGACCATTGGGTCAGCAATTGAACATGCTTCTAGTGCAGGGTATGCACTCAGTTGAGGACTATTTGCAGGCGTTTCTTATGATAAGGCGCTACCCAGGCGTTGAGTTGGAAAATGAGCAGTCCATGGTCAATAGATTTTCTAACGGACTACGTGATGATTTATGAATGCTGTTGTTAGGACCAAAGCTACTTGGTTTCTGTGCATTGGTGGAGTCCGCTAGATCTTTGGAAGAAGATTTGGCAAAAGTCAACCAGACGTCAGAGTTCAGGGTACCAAACTCTGCAGGTTGGCAAAGTCTAAATGCCGAAGCACGAGGGTTAAGAGATCTAGAACACCTACTAGTCGAGCTCCATATGCTTGCTATACTTGCGGCAAGTTAGGAAACTTAGCTCGTGATTGTTGGAATGGTGCTTCGAAGGCAAACAAAGCTATGTCAGGAGCAGTTGTGGACTCTAGTGCAAAGGAAACAGTGTTCAAAATGTCGAACTCCTCAAAATCTGGGTTCTGTAAGTGGTATAAGAAGGCTAGGACTTCAGGTCCAGCCCCTGCTTCTGATGCATCTGGGGCCACTACAGGCCAAACCCCATGCGCATGTTACAACTGTGGAAAGCTGGGGCATTATGCCCGAGAGTGTTTGAGCGGACGTCCAAAGTCTGAGAGGAAACCTGGAGCAACTTACGAAGAAAAGGGAAAGGCGGTGGAGGCAACCGCATCCTACCATGCTCCAGCCCAGCCTAGTGTGAACAATCTTGGTCTTCTGGAGGCCATAAAGCAATCTATCGTGGTGACAGGTATGAGTTAATTAAAAGCGGATAAACTTTATATGTATCTATTACCTTTTGCGAGTTAGCCTATGACTAGTTGTGTTAGGCTTTGTTTTGATTTTTCGTTTATCCGACAAGAACACTGTTCGATACGGAAGCTTCACATTCCTTTTGTCTGAAGAGTTTGTACCGCGCATCGAAGTACCTTCTTTGATGGCAAGGGACAAATTAGATAGGATGCTGCCTACGGGTGTCCTATGCGCACAGATAGAGTTTGTTCCATAAAGGTAAGACATTTGAGTCACTTTGATGACGAGATAGCATCGCTACTGCCGTTAGTAGCTTGCGATGTGATCTTTGGAATGGACTGGCTATCGGAATAGCGTGAGTACAATGATTGCGACCGTAAGGTGGTCGGTTTGGGATCAAATACCGATCGTGAGATGATGTTCTCAGTAGTGTTGAGGGTCGAGCAAGACGTTGATGTCTGCTATTCGGGTGGTTAAGGCGGTTTGGTGTGGTGCCAAACCTGTGTCACGCTCTCCGTGTCGGCTAGCGCCTAAGTAGATGGCGGAGCTGAAGGTTCAACTTCAAGAGTTGTTGGAGCCGGGTTATATGCATCCAAGTCCGTCGCCTTAGAGCTCATCAGTCCTTTTATGAAGAAGAAGGACGGAAGTTTGCGGCTTTGTATTGTTTATCGAGAGCTGAACAAGTTAACAGAGAAGAACAAGTACCCGATCCCAAGGATTGATGATCTGTTCGATCAGTTAGTCGGGTCATCGGTGTACCCGAAATTGGATCTTACGTCCGTGTATTATTAGCTGAGGATAAGGGAAAGTGATATCCCCAAGACAGCTTTTAGTACGAGATACGGGCATTAAGAGTTTACGGTCATGCCGTTTGGGCTGACTAATGCGTCGTTAGTGTTCATGGATCTGATGAACAGGACTTTCAGGGAGTACCTAGACCACTTTGTGATCGTCTTCATCGACGATATATTGGTGTACTCGCAGAGTGAGGAGGATCACTTTATGCATCTGCATTTGGTGTTGGAGACGCTGAGGAGGAATCAATTGTACGCCAAGTTCGCCAAATGCGAGTTTTGGTTGTCCTTAGTAGCGTTCCTTGGTCACATAGTCAGTGGAGAGGGAGTTGCGGTGGATCTGGCGAAGATTGTTGCTATATGAGAGTGGCCTGTGCTTTCCACGGTAGCGGAAGTCCGGATTTTTCTGGAGCTTGCTGGCTATTACAGGCACTTCGTGGAGAAATTCTCGTGGATAGCGTTACCCCTCACGAATCTGATGAGGAAAGAGCAGAAGTTTGTTTGGACGCCATAGTGCGCGCGAGCTTTTGAGGAGTTGAAGAGTCGGTTGACCACGGCGCCAGTTCTAAGTTCGTCGAGTGGGACCGAAGGCTTTGAGATCTACAGTGATGCTTCGGGCAGTTGATTGGGTTGTGTCCTACTGCAACATGGAAGTGTGATACCGTATGGCTCGTGACAGCTGAAAGTGCATGAGAGGAATTATCCGGTCCATGACTTGGAGTTAGCGGCTGTGATTTTTGCCTTAAAGCTGTGGAGGCACTACTTGTACAGGGTGAAGGTCGATATCTATACCGACCACAAGAGCCTGAAATACTTGTTGGATCAGAAGGATCTAAACATGTGACAGCGTAGATGGATGGAGTTTCTGGGTACTACGCATTCAAGATTCATTATGTGTCTGGGAAAGGTAATGCAGTTGCGGATGAGTTGAGTCGCAGGGCCCCAGCTCAAGCCAACTGGCTATCGGTTCATGACGAGCGTTTGATTCGGGAGTTGGAGGCGTTGAAGATCTCTTGAGTAGACAAGCAGACAAGTGTCGAAGTGCTATTGAACTGGACAGAAGTTCAGTATGACCCGGCTGATCGGATTCGGCAGGCTCTGGATTTAGATGTCCACATGAAGCAAATCATGGTTGAGCCTTTGGATGGGTCAAATTCCCATTTTGGGGTTGTGGATGAATTGTTATGGAAGGAGAGTCGTTTGTGCATCCCGAATGTGGGCAATTTGCGGGTGGAATTAATTTACGAGGCTCATCATACCAAGTACTCGATTCACCCGGGGAGCACGAAGATGTATCATGATATAAAGATATTGTTCTGGTGGCCAGGACTTAAGAAGGATGTGGCACTGTATGTGGCGGAGTGTCAAACATGCGCCTTAGTGAAGGCGGAGTGCCAGAAACCTGGAGGATTCTTGAAGTCCTTGCCTCTTCCGAAGTGGAAGTTCGACGACATTACAATGGACTTTGTGCATGGTCTGTCAAGGTCGCAGAAGGGAAACGACGCCATCTAGGTGATCGTAGATCGTTTGATGAAAGTGTCGCACTTCATTCAGTATAGGAAGGATGATTCTGTGGAGAAATTGGCAAAATTGTATATGGATAACATTGTTCGGCTTCACGGTATGCCCCGCAGCATCGTGAGCGACCGAGATGGGAGGTTCACGTCAAATGATTGGATTTTGGTGCAATAGATGTTGGGAACAAAGCTGAGTTTCAGTACTGCCTTTCATCCGCAGATGGATGGTCAGACCGAGAGAGTTAACAGAATGATGGAAGACATGATTCGCATGTGCGTCCTGGATTTCGGGAAGCAGTGGGAAGATCACCGGTAATTGGTGGAATTCGCTTATAACAACAGCTACCAGGCGAGCATTCAAATGGAGCCCTTCGAGACCCTTCATGGTAGGAGATGTCGCATGTCGTTGTCATGGTTGGAAATGGTTGAGTCAAAATTGTATAAGCGGCAAGAGGTGGAAGATGCTACCTTGTTGGTACGAATCATTCGAGAAAAATTGCTAATCGCTCAGGACCGGCAAGCTAAGTACTATAACGCCAAGCATAGGAACATGGAGTTTGTTGTTGTCAACTAGGTGTACTTGAAGATTAAGCCGTTCAAGGGTGTCTTACGGGTACGGTGCTTGAAGAAGCTAAGCCCGAGGTACCTTGGACCGTTTGAGCTGCTGGAGCAGATTGGCGAAGCAGTGTATTGTTTAAAGCTATTGGTGGAACTGGCTGGTCTACAAGACGTATTCCACATATAGGTGCTGCAAAAGGTGGTGCAAGAGCCTTCACAAGTAATTACGGTCGACCAAGTACCGGTTATTAATGGGTTGACGACGGAGGTCCAGCCATTCGCATTGAGGACTCGGAAGTCAAGCGATTGTGTAACAAAGTCATCAGAATGGTCAAGGTCCGTTGGGATAACTGCGGTCGGGAGGAGCTCTCGTGGGAGCGAGAGCAGACCATTCTTGAGGAGTACCCAGAGTTATTCTGTAACAGCCTAAATTTCAGATTGGGAAAATTTTGGGTGACACGGGCATGTCTCAGGACGTGTCCTGCTCGGGTGCGTAGACGTCGCGAATTTGACGAAAATGTGTTCGACGAAGTGTTCATGAGGTACACGCCCAGTGACACGGGCGTGACCTAGGGTGTGTCCCCCCTGGTCGACACTCGAGTGCTTTGGTCTACAAATGTGGTCGACAGAGGAAACACGCCATACTACACGGGCGTGTACCACCCGACATGGGCATGTAGGCGGGCGTGTCTCCCTTTGGTCGACACTCAAGTACTTTGGTCGACAAAAGTGGTCGATAGAGGGAACATGCCATAGTACACGGGCATGTACCACCCAACACGGGTGTGTCGGAGGGCGTGTCCCTCCCTCTGGTCGACGAAATGAGCTCGACGATCGTCGAGTCAGTCACACGCCCAGTTACATAGGCGTGTACCATGAACTTGACCTATTTTGGGATAAGGCGGTTTTTGCACCGCTTAGAGTACCCGACCTATGACACGGGCGTGTCACAGGGCGTGTCGGACCCGAAAAGTGATTTTGTGGCTTTTTCGTACCCGTCCATTTTCTTCAGCTGGGATCTAACAGCTGAGAGTCCTCCTTGCTTCCTTAAGGCCGAAAATTGAGAAGGAAATTCTTATTTTATTATTTCCTTCATCTTTCTACAAATTAGAGAGAGAAAGGGAGAGGAATAATGAGGAGGAGGAAGTGGGGCTGATCGTTGATGGAGCTTACGAGTGTCGAGCTAAGATCTGAGGCCATCTTTGCGGAGGAAAAGCTGTTGCGGTTCTTTCTAGCCAGTTAGGAGCTCATGGCACCAAAGCGGTCTTCAAGGGTAATGATCTTTCTTCCTAGCCATGTGAAGGCTTCCTTTTTGGCATGTGCATCTGATTCCCCCACCAAAGGGTGGCTGATTATGGGAGTCTTTTGGGTTGATTCATGGAATCTCCAATCATTTGGCATATAGATCCGGAAAAGGAGTACGGAATAGGCATGTTGTGTGAATCCAATCTGGACAGGTTGGTCTGGATTGGTGATGTTGCATATACGCACCGGAGTAGACTCTGTAATAAACGTGTAGTTTAGGAGTTGATGGGTTAACCCTGTGAATGGTAGTAGCAGGAAGTACTTGAGTGGTAGTCCAGGAAAATACCCTTATGATGCTTGTGATGCGTGTGTTATTGGGTTGTACCTATGAAAGGAAGTAGCAGGAAGTACTGGATTAGATGTCCAGGAAATACCCATTGGAATGCTTGATGTTCATGGGTGGACCTGTGAAGGGAAGTAGCAGGAAGTAATGGCGTGGTAAGCCATGGAAGTATCCTTGAGATTTATGATTTGTGTGATCAAACCTGTAAAGAGAGTAGCAGGAAGTACTGGTGTGCCCAGGAAATACCCGCTGATGTGTGATATGAAATGGGTATAAGAGTTAGTACTGGTGCGCCGAGGAAAGCACCCAGGCTTGAATGCTAGAATAGGATCGGTGAAACCGACCCGCGCCTTTTATATAGCCGCGAGTACGCTGTGCTCGGTGATGGCAAGGTGATTTGAGCAATGGGGGTGGATGATCCGACCTGCACTATGTACGTCTGACGTGAGACCTGAAAGTGCGGTCTGTTGGAGCGCATAGCAAGAGTCGTAGGCCTGCGCGCCATGGCACTGGGGGCTACGGGCCAGTCCCGGTGCATTACGACTAGAACTTCGGCTGCACACCATGGAGTAAAATGCTCAATGTTTTACCGTTGGGTTGCGACCCTGATACGGTGGTGGGCAACTGGTTTGCCGGTACACCAAGAATGTGCCCTGAGTGCACGGATCGTTGGGCCGGGTGGCTAATGGTTGTGATGGAATGTATGTGCGTGAGAGCACATTGTATGAAATGTATATACTTGTGAAATGTTATGCCTGCAGTGAAGGAATACCACCGCCCTGGGAAAAAGGGGTGGGGTCGTTATAATTTGGTCAGCGGAATGCTGACCGTTGCATGTTTGCCACCGTTGGGTGGAATGTCCCCATGCAGGTGCTGGAGAGCCAAGTAGGGCGCATAAAGGTTGAAGTCCCTGCTACTGTTGCTGCTGCTGCTAGCCCTTGAAGGCTAAACTTATAAATGTTGTGTTTATTTATACGTCGCCGGCCTGCGCGCCAATGTTGCGGCCACTGTTGTGAGAGCCCTGTAAGGCCATAAGGCCAACTATTTTTATTTGTTAAACATTCCTATATTATATATAAATAATGAGCTTTTATATGTTGGACATTCAGGTGTGGAGTTCAAGTTTAGTGTTGAGGCTTCTGCTAGAATGCAATATGTTAGGGTACGCTGCGCTACTCTAGTATCATAACGTAACTACACCGCCTGTTTTGTGGTATATGCTGTGGGGCCCCGACCGGACCTTCTAGTATATACTATGTAAATGGATGGGGTTGTTACATTTTTGGTATCGGCTGTCTTGGTCTTTCCCTTTCGCCATCGTGGTCGACTTCTTTTGTGGGGTGGCGAGCATGTGTCTGTGCGAACCAAGTTAACACGATTGAACTCCTAAATTTCCACTGTAGGAATGCAAATACATGTGTTTGGGGAAGCTGTGTGTTCCTACCTTGTTGTTATTTCTTGTGTACGGTCGCTAATGTGTGTGTATTGTTCACCTATAGGTGACGCGGAGTGGAGCTGGGCAGTCGGAGCCCCAACGTTCTGATGAAAGTTTGGCACCAGCCGAGGTGCCTACACCTCCACCATCTGCGGAAACTGTGCGATTAGTTGCTGAGGATTTGTTCGCCATGATACAAGACCAGCCACTTGGGTAGGCACAGCCGGCAGTGAGGCCAGAACAGGTTGCGGCGAGGCCAGAACCTGTAGCGGATGTAGAACCTCGAGCAGCTGAGAAGCAGTTTAAGAAATTTATGAGCTTTCATCCGCCTACGTTCTCGTGAGTGGGATCTCCTGTGCAGGCAGAAGATTGGTTGTTGCGCGTCAAGCGGATCATGACGGCGATTGGATCGGAGGAACATCAGAAAGTCACCTTAGCCACCTTCTTGTTGTAAGGAGAGGCGTGTTTATGGTGGGACGAGATGGAGCTACATCACTTGGCAGGGAGGCCGTTAACACAAGTGTCAGTGGAGGAATTCTCTCGACTCTTCCTGGCAAAGCACCTCCAGGCGGCACAGCGTATTGCCATGAAGAACGAATTCCAAAGGCTGACGCAGGGTGAAGGCAGTGTTGAAGCTTACTGATGAATTGTAAATATACGTATTTTTACGTACGTTTAATAAGTTTTTAAGTTTATTTTCATCATTTTTACTTATATTTCCTTAATAAATTGCTCCTATTTTGTAAATATTTTCCTAACTTACGTTTTTTTGATTTTCTAAAAAAATTCAGGAAATTGTCAAATTTTGCATGTGTCACGCCCGTGTACTTTGGGTCACGCCGGTGACTGGGGAGTGACAACTCAAATCCCGTAAAATCGGCCGCAAATTGAAGAAAAATCATGTGACACGCCCGATGGCACGCCCGTGTCGAATGACACACCCCGTGACCCCAGTCCGTGTCAAGCAAGCTCGATGAAACCGCGCTCGACGTTTATCGACTCAACCCGACACGCCCGTGTCAAGATGCGACATGGGCGTGTACTCCTCCACCTGGCCGACAAGGCCCGCGCGGCGACATTTCGACGCAACCCGCGCCCAGTTCCACGTCCCCGACACGCCCATCATCACGCTCGTGACATGGGGCGTGACCACCACGTTTTCAGTCGAAGTCAACTTTGATGTCAAATCTCGTCGGCCACCATCTGCACAGTGCTGACACGCCCCCTGACACGCCCGTGTCAGAGGGCGTGTACCATAAATGTTTTGTCTATAAATTCAGAGCTGCTGTAAGGATTTATGTTCTGTTTTTTTGAACCATTTTGCTAAGGTGTTGTGCTGTCTAGATGTATTCCAAATTCTATGTAAGGGATTTTCGCCCCCTCTCCCTCTTTTATTTTCATTTTAGCTTTGTAATAATCTTTTAGTATTAATGAAAATTGTAGTTATGTCTTTGGAATGGATCTAAACAACTCTCCATTTAGCAATCTTATTTTTACTTGTTTTTCTTGTCTTGTTTTTGTTCTTTTTTATACGGGTGTGTGTGTGTGTATAAGTGTAGTTTTATGCTTTCATATCTTTTATAGTTTTCATAACTTAGGTTTTCCGTACTCTTCATATTCGTCCTTATAAATTTATAAAAATGTTTTTAAAGTGGTTTTGTTTTTTTTACTTAGTCATAACTTTTCGTTCTTTTATCTTTTCTTCCACTTTTTAAGCATTTTTATCAAGTTATAAGAATGAAAACGTATTCGTTTTAATTTTTCGAGAACTTTCATTTTTTCGTTTATTTGCAAACCCAATTGCTCGTTAAATTTTTATTTTAGCTTTTTATGCATTTCTACCACATTCTAGTGGTAAAAATGTAGTTATTTTAATTTTTCGGTAACTTAGTTTTTTGCAATTTTTTATGTGTGCGCATTTATTTCCGCATACTTGTTAAGAGTTAAATGACGCATTGTTTTTATTTCATTTAGTAGAGTGTGTGAGTTTTTACATTTTGTCATGTGCGTGTGTTTTACTTTATGTCGAGAGTGTCTGTGTGCGTGAGTTTTACTTTCTGTAGAGTGCGTGTGTGTGTTGCATTTATTTTCTCCTACTCGTTTGAGTAGGACTCGCTTTATTTTCCGCATACTTATTTGAGTAGGACTTGTAATGTCCTGCCCACTCGTTTTAGTGGGACTTGTCATTTTACCGCTTTATTTCTCCGACCCACTCATTTGAGCTGGGACTCGCACTTTACTGCTTTCATTTCAGTCTCACTCGTTTGTGTGGGACTTGTAATTTACTGCTTTATTTCCTGCTTTATTTTCCTTCTTTCATTTTATCGCTTTCATTTACTACTTTATTTAATTGCTTTCACCGTCTGCCGTGCCCATTTCGATGAGTGGCTAACCGTTCTTAGCCCTCAGTATCGAAGAGCATTGGGACAGGAAAAATAGCTTTAAATAATAAAAGATCCTTTTTTCTAATTAATTAAAAGTACTTAAGTTTTGCCCGGGGTTTACGACCCGTAGGACCACATATCGATGTGCGAGCCCTATTTCCGTAGTCCATACGCTAGCTAGCCGAGAGATCGTGCGTATGGACCGATCGCCCCTTGGTAAAGAGAGTTCTGCACTAACCATCGAGAGACGAGGTGCGCAAACTCTACCGGATTTGGGTTCCTTACCCAATAGCGTGGTTCTTAGCATAATGCGGGTGTTAAGAGGAATCATTTGTCGGACGAGAGCCCGGTCGAATAGTCTTAGCGTTCAGGTGAGTGATATCCCTATAGCTAGGTGAGCTCATTTTAGTGGCACCTCCACAGCCAAGTCTCCGTCTTAATTAATTTGAAATTTAGGATCTCTTTTTATTAAAAGTTTATTTTAGTTCTAATTTTTATTCTATGCGGTCGCGCTAAGCTCGTCATTGGCTCCACCCTTTAATGCTTTCATTTTCTGTTTTTTGTCTTTCTTTTTGCTTTTATATATATATAAAAAAAATACCCGAGAAGTAATTATCGATAAAATAATAGTCCCCTCCAGAAAAAAGTAGAAATAATCGAACCGACCCCGAGAACAATACGACCTCGATATTCCACACCGGAATATCCTGTACTACACGTGATAGGTGCACTTGCCTCCATTCGTTAAAACTCGATCTCATCTTTTTATATCTAAATTAATAAATCTGCGCGCCCCGTTTTCTAAATAAAAACCACATCCTCCTTTTTTCTTAAATAAACCGCCCAGGGCGCCGCGGGAATAACCATCAATTTTTAGAGTTTTAACCGCATCACTTACCTGCATGTGTTTACTCGCTTGGGGCGGTATGCGGGTTCGATCTTTGCTGATGAGCAGTGGAAGACAAATAGGTTCTACGAAGGACTGCGGGACGAGTTGAGGTTCCTGCTTTCTAGTTCTGTGAACCAAGGCTTCCAGGTGTTGGTCGACACTGCGTGCACGCTATAAAAAGACATGAAGAGGGTGCATGGGAAGCGGGCCTTAGCTGTGGCATAACCGGAATTCAAGGTGCCCCTACTTGGGAAATCATTTTCTAAGAAGAGATGGGGTAAAAAGTCCAAGATGGCGGGACAAGCTCCTTCTTCAGTTGCATCGGGAGCAACGTGGGGGCCACCTCAAGGCCGGATACTCGTACATGCTTTAATTGTGGACGGGTGGGGCATATATCCCGTGAATGTCGGGTACCGCCAAAGAGTGAAAAGAAGGCGGGAGCATCGTATGCGGAAAAAGGAAAGGCAGTGGTGGAGTCTTCTGCCTCGCAGGCGCAGCCCCGGGTCTACAATCTTGGCCTGTAGGAGGCCATTAAGCAGAGTGACGTCGTCACAGGTACGAGTTAAGTATATTGCTTGCATGCTTTGTTTGTTGCCAATGCATAGGCGGCTTGTGTGTGTGACATGATTGACACAGGATTTGTAATGATTCGGAACACGCGGGCGCGAGCACTGTTTGATATGGGCGCGTCGTATTCTTTTCTGTCTAAAGAGTTCATAGTGCGGCTTGGGATACCTAGTCGTATGAAGATAGATAGCGTCAGAGTTGTGTTGCCGAATGGTTGTTTGATGCTTGCGGATCAAGCTTGCGATGTGGTAGTGCAAATAGGAAGTCGGGATTTCTGCTTAACTGCATCTGTATTGCCGATATCGGAATTTGGCGTGATATTTGGAATGGATTGGCTCGCGGAGTAGAATGCCTTGGTAGATTGCCAGTCCAAAGAGATCATGTTGGGCCAGAATACCGAGCAATAAATGAGGTTCGCGGGTATGCGAGGAGTTGGCGGGATGTTGATGTCTGCACTCCAAGTTATTAAAGTTGTTTGGAAGGGCGCAGAGTTATACTTCACGTTAATTCAGGCAGTTGAGCCTAAGGCTAGTGTATGTGATGTTCCGATCGTATCGGAGTTTGCAGATGTATTTCCCAAGGATCTCCCTAGGCTAACACCCCAGCGAGAGATTGACTTCACGATTGAGTTGGTGCTAGGTGTGAAACCTGTGGCCCGCTCTCCATATCGCATTGCACCAAAGGAAATGGCGGAGTTGAAATTCCAACTACAAGAATAGCTGGAGCAGGGGTATATAAGCCCAAGCATGTCACCTTGGAGCATCCTTGTGCTTTTTGTGAAAATAAAGATGACGGTTTATGGTTATGTATTGATTACCACGAATTGAATAAGCTGACAGAGAAGAACAAATATATGATTCTGCGGATTGATGAGTTGTTCGACCAGCTAGTGGGATCGACCGTCTACTCCAAGTTGGATTTCAAGTCTGGTTATTACCAGTTGAGGATCCGGAAAGGTGACATTCCCAAAACCGCATTTGGCACATGTTACGACCACTATGAGTTCAAGGTAATGTCGTTTGGGCTGTGCAATGCACCCTCGGTGTTCATGGACTTGATGTATCGAATATTTCGCGAGTACCTAGATCTATTCGTGATCGTGTTCATCGATGATATTCTGGTCTACTCTCGATCTGAAGTTTATCATGAGAAGCACTTGCGGGTGGTGTTGAATACACTGAGGCAGAATAGGCTCTACGCCAAGTTCTCGAAGTGCGAGTTTTGGCTATCGTCGGTTGCTTTTTTGGGCCATGTGGTGAGAGGAGTGGGGATCGCAGTGGATCCGGCGAAAATAAAGGCCATACAGGAGTGGCCGGTATTGTCTTCTGTGGCCGAGGTCAGGAGCTTCCTTGGCCTGGCAGGCTAGATTTGTTGAAAACTTCTCGCGGATTGCTTTGCCGCCAACCACGCTGACGAGAAAAGATCAGAAGTTCGTTTGGACGCAAGAGTGCGCGCGAGCTTTTGAAAAGTTGAAGGTTCGGTTGACTACGGCGTCTGTGTTGTTGTCACTATGTAGTACCGATGGATTTATAATTTATAGTGATGCCTCGGGGAGCGGCTTAGGCTGCGTCCTTCTGCAAAATGGGAAGGTGATTGCTTATGGCTCACGCCAGCTGAAGGTGCACGAGCGAAACTATCTCGTCCATGACTTAGAGTTGGCGGCAGTGATCTTTGCACTAAAGCTGTGGCGACACTATCTTTATGGCGTGAAAGTGGAGATCTATACAGATCACAAGAGCCTGAAGTACCTGTTGGAGTAGAAAGAATTTAATATGAGACAACAAATGTGGCTGGAGTTCCTTGAGGACTACACCATTGAGATTCACTATACGCCCGGAAAGGGCAATGTCATTGTGGATGCCTTGAGTCGGATAGCTCCGGCAAGAGCGAGTTGGTTGCAGAGTCATGATAAACGTCTCATCTAGGAGTTAGAAGCATTGGAGATTTCTTGTGTTGACAAAAATTCCACCACCAATGCATGTTTGAACTGGACGGAGGTATAGTGTGACCTTGCGGACCAGATTCGACGAGCAACGGAGCTGGATGAAAGTCTCCAATGCTATGCAAAAGATGGGCAAGAGGGCAAGTTCTCCTAGGATGACGGTCTTTTACGGAAAGAGGGCCGTTTGTGCATCCCAAGTTTGGGTAAATTGAGGGAAGAACTGATGTATGAAGCACATTATACGAAGTACTCAATCCGCCCAGGGATCACAAAGATGTTCAGGGATATGAAAAAGCTGTTTTGGAGGCCAGGGCTGAAGAAAGATGTTGCTTATTATGTGGTCAAATGCCAAACCTATGCTATGGTAAAGGCGGAATGCTAGAAGCCTGGCGGTTACTTGAAATCGTTGCCGATTCCAGAATGGAAGTTCGATTATATTTTCATGGATTTTGTGCACGGGTTGTCGAGATCTCAGCGCGGAAATGACTCAGTTTGGTGATTGTAGATTGGCTAACGAAAGTGGCACACTTCTTGCCGAACAGACGGGACGATTCGGTGGAAAGTTTGGCAAAATTGTATGTTGACCAGATTGTGCGGCTACACGGTGTTCCTCAGAGCATCGTAAGTGATAGAGATGGGCGATTCACATCAGATGACTGGAGGCTAGTTCATCAGCTGTTGGGCACGAAGTTGACATTCAGTACGGCCTTTCATCCCCAAACAGATGGCCAAACTGAAAGGACGATGGAAGATATGCTCCGGATGTGTGCCCTAGACTTTGGAAAGAGATGGGAAGATCATCTCTACATGGTGGAATTTGCCTACAATAACAGCTACCAAGCAAGCATTGATATGGCACCGTATGAATCTTTGTATGGTCGAAAGTGTCGTACTCCTTTGGCTTGGGTAGAAGCGGGCGACGCCAGAATTTATAAGGGTAATGAAGTCGATGAAGCAACCTCGACCATACGTACTATTCGAGAGAGGCTACTCATAGCCCAGGAGCGACAAGCGAAATACTACAACGCCAAGCACTGGAACGTAGAGTTTGCGGTAGGCGATTGGGTATACTTGAAAATCAAGCCCTTCAAAGGCGTATCCAGGATTCGACGTCTGAAAAAGTTGAGTCCAAGATACCTTGGTCCATTTGAAGTGGTCGAGCGAGTTGGGGAAGCTACATATCGGCTAGCTCTTTCGGCCGACTTGAGTGGATTGCATGATGTGTTTCACATCTCGGTACTGCGGAAGTCCGTGAAAGATCCAGCTCAAGTGATCGCGGATGATCGTGTGCCGGTGTAGTATGGGCTAACGATGAAGGTTAGGCCCATTCGGATTGAAGATCGTGCCGAGAAATAGTTGCGGAACAAGACGGTCGGGATGGTCAAAGTACGGTGGGATAATTGCGGCCACGAGGAGCTAACATGGGAGTGAGAGCAAATCATGCGAGCTGAATTTCCCAAGCTAGTTCTATAAAATGGTTGTATAGTGCAAACCTTGTTGTAACATAAAATTTTGATGTTATAACATTTTGCTTGCTGGTTTCCTTCCTGTGTGCGAATTTCGAGGACGAAATTTCTTGTAGGAGGGGAGGGTTATAACAGCCCAAATTTTAGATTGGGAAAATTTTGGGTGACACGGACTGGGACACGGGCATGTCCCAGGGCGTCTCCTGCTCGGGTGCGTAGACGTCGCGAATTCGACGAAAATGCGTTCGACGAAATGTTCGGGAGGTAGACGCCCAGTGACACAGGCGTGACCTAGGGCGTGTCCCCCCTGGTCGACACTCGAGTGCTTTGGCCGACAAACGTGGTCGACAGAGGAAACACACCATACAACACGGGCGTGTACCACCCGACACGGGCGTGTTGGCGGGCGTGTCCCCCTTTAGTCGACACTCGAGTGCTTTGGTCGACAAAAGTGGTTGACAGAGGGAACAGGCCATAATACACGGGCATGTACCACCCGACACAGGCGTGTCGGAGGGCGTGTCCCTCCCTCTAGTCGACTAAATGAGCTCGAAGATCGTCGAGTGAGTCACACGCCCAGTGACACGGGCGTTTCTGGGCCGACATGGGCGTGTACCCTGGCCGTGACCTGTTTCGGGATAAGGCAGTTTGTGCACCGCTTAGAGTACACGGCGTGTGACACGGGCGTGTCACCGGGCGTGTCGGGCCCGAAAAGTGATTTTGCAGTTTTTTCATGGCCGTCCATTTTCTTCAGCTGGTATCTAACAACTGAGAGTCCTCCCTGCTTCCTTAAGGCCGAAAACTGAGAAGGAAATTCTCATTTTATTATTGCCTTCATCTTTCTACAAGTTAGAGAGAGAAAGGGAGAGGAAGAAGGAGGAGGAGGAAGTGGGGTTGATCGCTGGTGGAGCTTGAGAGTGTCAAGCTGAGATCTGAGGCCATCTTTGCGGAGGAAAAGTTGTTGCGGTTCTTTCTAGCCAGTTAGGATCTCATGGCACTGAAGCGGTCTTCAAGGTTAACGACCTTTCTTCCTAGCCATGTGAACGCTTCCTTTTTGGCATGTGCATCTGATTCCCCCACCAAAGGGTGGCTGATTATGGGAGTCTTTTGGGTTGATTCATGGAATCTCCAATCATTTGGCATATAGATCCGGAAAAGGAGTACGGAATAGGCATGCTGTGTGAAGCCCATCTAGACAGGTTGGTCTGGATTGGTGATGTTGCATATACGCAGTGGAGAAGACTCTGGGATAAACGTGAAGTTTAGGAGTCGATGGGTTAACCCTGTGAATGGTAGTAGCAGGAAGTACTGGAGTGGTAGTGCGCCCAGGAAAGCACACAGGCTTGAATGCCAAAACAGGATCAGTGAAACCGACCCGCGCCATTTATATAGCCGCGAGTACGCTGTTCTCGGTGATGGCAAGGAAATTTGAGCAATGGGGGGTGGATGATCTGACCTGCGCTGTATCTGTCTGACGTGAGACCTGAAAGTGCGGTCTGTTGGAGCGCATAGCAAGAGTCGTAGGCCTGCACGCCATGGCACAATGGGGGGCTACGGTCCAGTCCCGGTGCATTACGACTAGAACTCTGGCTCCACGCTATGGATTAAAATGCTCAATGTTTTAGCGTTGGGTTGTGACCCTGATACAGTGGTGGGCAACTGGTTTGCCGGTACACCAAGAATGTGCCCTGAGTGCACGGATCGTCGGGCCGGGTGGCTGACGGTTGGGATGGAATGTATGTACATGAGAGCACATTATATGAAATATATATGCTTGTGAAATGCTATGCCTGTAGGGAAGGAATACCACCGCCCCGGGAAAAAGGGGTGGGGTCGTTATAATTTGGTCAGCGGAATGCTGACTATTGCCTGTTTGCCACCGTTGGGTGGAATGTCCCCATGCAGGTACTGGAGAGCCAAGCGGGACTCATAAAGGTTGAATTCCCTGTTACTGTTGCTGCTGTTGCTAGCCCTCGAAGGCTAAACTTATAAATGCTGTGTTTTATTTATACATGGCCGGCCTACGCGCCAATGTTGAGGCCACTGTTGTGAAAGCCCTGTAAGGCCATAAGGTCAACTGTTTGTATTTGTAAATCATTCCTATGTTATATATAAATAAGGAGCTTTTATATGTTGGACATTCAGGTGTGCAGTTCAAGTTTAGTGTTGAGGCTTCCACTAGAATGCAATGTGTTAGGGTACGTTGCGCTACTCTGGTATCATACCGTAACTTCACTGCCTGTTTTGTGGTATATGTTGTGGGGCCCCGGCCGGACCTTCTAGTATATACTATGTAAACGGATGGGGTTGTTACATATTCCACTCAAGTACCGTTTAAGTTTTGTTTATATCTTTTCCTTTATGGGACAAAATTCTTTTTAGAGGGAGAGAGTTGTAACACACCAAAACTTAAAAGATCGACGAGTGACATTTTGAGCCAAGTCTGGGATTTGGTAGAGGTCACACGTCCTGGGACACAGGTGTGTCCCAGGGTCGTGTCATGCTCGGGTTCGACGATGGTCGTGTGGTCGACGAAATTGCAGTCGACGATCGTCGAACAGTGAACACGGCATGAGACACGGGCGTGTCCCAGGCCGTGTCCTACTCGGGTAGTTGGCCGAGTTGTGTCAGGGGTGAAACACGGCCTGGAGCACAGGCATGTTCAACCTGACACTGGCGTGTCAAATTTGACACGGGCATGTCGAGTACCCGTGTTCTTCTCGGGTTGATGTTGGTCATGTGTCGACGGAGGAACACGCCCCGCTACAAGGGCGTGTACTGGATGACATGGGCATGCCAAGCCTGACACGGCCGTGTCGAGAGACCGTGCACTTTTCGGGATGTGACGGTTTAGGTGTCGAATGGGGCACACAGCCTTGGACACGGGCGTGTTGCAAGCCGTGTTTGGCTCAGGTTTCGGATTTTAAGTGTGAATCGTGGCCGTCCGTTTCCTTCCTTTGGGATCTAAGGGTCCTGGCTTATCCTGGCATGGCTTAACCCGAGAATAGGGTTTAGAAACCCTCACTTCTCTTGGGCTTTCTCTTTCTAAGAGTTCTAAAGAGAGGGGAGAGCAAGGAAGAAGGAGGTGAGATCCGGCAATCGGTGGCGCTTCGGAGCCCCAAATTGCAAGCCGAGTTCGGATCTACGGAGGCAAGGACATTGCGGTGCTTTTCATCCGCATAGATCTTCATGGCGCCGAAGAGGAATGCTAGGGTAACAATTCTCATCTTGGACATGTGAAGTCCTCTTTTCCCTTGCATAGGAAGCCCGCTCTCGCGAGTTTGCGGTGAGTGTGAGGTGTTTCTTCGGGTAGACATGAATAGTCCTTATTTTTTTGCATGTAGAGTCTGTAATCGAGAAACTGACATATGCATGATGTCTGAAGCCTACCCGAACAAGTTGGTCTAGATCGGTGATGTTGCATTGCATGAATGGCTGGACAAGACTCTGCGCAGATGATTGTTTTTCGGGTTTTCTACGCGGTAGATTACAACACGGAGCCTTGGGGACTAACTCCAAGGTGCACCCGAAAACCTGGGCAGATGCGTGATTCTGCCAACTTGGTGGCCTGGGAGCCAACTTGTACATAACCGGGTTATGTAAAGTGTGAAATCGATTTGGGACTCGGGAAAGCTTGACCCGCGCATATGGCTTAAATTGACGTTGCGGTGTGAGCAACGGGTTAGGCGGAACCGTACCCGCTCTATGTCATTCGGTACAAGCGACCTAAAGTACGTGGGACTTGCCATTGGCATAGATGGAGGGTCTTAGGCAGTGGCCAGAAACACCATAATGCTCACGAGTATTTGCCATCCAAGGTGCGGTGGTGAGACCGCGGACTTTGACCGGGTTCACCGAGAATGTGCCCTGAGAGCACGAGGTGTGTGGCCGTGCGAGCCTACTCCTGTGATGTTGTGAAACTTCTCTATTAAATGACAATGCTAATAAAGTGTAGGGAAGGAGCATCGTCGCCCCGAGTTTAGGGGCAGGATCGTTATAATTTGGTTAGCTTAGCTGACCGTTGCTTTTGTTTGCCATCGGTCGGTGGATTGTTGCTTGCACGTGCTGTGGAGCCGAGTGGCAAATAGCAGGCAAAAGCCCTTGTTGCTGAGCCGGCCCTCGAAGGCCTAATTATGAGTGTTTTCTTTTATTCTCATGTATGACCGGCCTGCGTGCTGAGGTCTGGAAGACACTTATATTTGAGCAAACTATTGTATGGTCATAAGGCCAATTACTTGTGTATTTGTACGATCATTCCTATTGGGTTTTTGTAGTGGACATTCATGTTGTTGGCTGGGTTATTAATTTGCAACTTTTAAATTGATTCCGCTAGAATGTACTCTGTGTAGGACGTTGGTTATTAGCAGAATGGTTACATTGCGAAACCTTCTTGTCTGTCTATGGTATATGGCGTCGGGCCCCGGCCGGACCTACTGCTATATGTTATGCGACAGATAGGGGGTGTTACACAAACACAGATCATCGTCAGTATCATACGAGTCGTATCGGGGTGAATCAGAATACTCGAGGTCTGCAGTGGTAAGAGGGACCGCCTTGTCCAATAAGGAGGTGCAAACCTCCGCATCAGAAAGAGGATATTCCTCATCCCACCGGGGTGCGTAAAAGTGCTCTGAAGATCCACATTCTCCGTCCGAGATAGTAAAATCCTCATACCACTTTGGCGCAACCTCAGGCACCGAATCACCAACAAGTACGGCCTCATCAGCTGACTCACAAGAAAAAGGTGTAGCAAACTCAGGAAAACATTCTAGAGGGGCAAAATCAAACACTGAATGAGCAGGCTCTAACGCAAAATCATTCGTAGATGCCACCCCATCGACAGGAATAATCTTTGCGTCCCATACAGGAGCACCTATTGATTCCTGATCCTCTTTTTGCTGGCTAGCACGAGAGTGATTGTCATCACTCAATGGAAGCTCGTAAAAAGGGAGCGAGGGACCCATGAAGGATCTGTATGCGGCGAGAGATTCTTCAGTAATCTCAACGAGTAAAGAGCGACCAAGGGGCTCTATGTCAGTGTATGGGCCAGGCAACACCGTGGTAGGCCTATCCACAACAGTCTTCCACGAACTGGAGGCTGTTGCACACACGCCCTCAGAGGGAGAAGGCTCGCACAAGCGAGAGCAATATTTCAACATGTGGCATATACCTTGACATAGCAAACACAGAATACAGTGCTCGACAATCATAACATCCATGGCGTCAATGTATCGGCGCAAAGTGTCATAGAGACAGCACTCGGCTACGAAATACATCGCGAACAAAAATATATACCAAAAAGGGTGCTACACAACTAGAAAAAAAAACACAGATCTGCTATCTAAATTAAAAATCAGAAAAGGGAAAAAATGAAATAAGCAAAATAAAAATTCTAACAAGTAAAGCAAAGAAGAAACATGAAATATACAAATGAAAGGGGCTTCGATCTACTATCTCCCTCTCCACAAACTCACATGACTATGTTCCCCGACAACGGCGGTAAAACTTGATGCGTTGGATGACAAGTGTACCGGTCGCACAAGTAATATAAAATGTGTGAATTTTCCCAAGTATCGATCACTTCAAGGAACACAGTAAGGTGGAGTTAATTTCGAGGAGGACTTGAGATTGAAGTCCGTAGGTCGGAGTTAACGAAGTCGGGTTTTGATAGTTGTGGAAAAAGAAAATAAAACACTAACAGCTACTCCTATGCAACGCCGCTACGCGATGCTTCGCCAAGCGGGATGGAAGACTACACAGGCCGCTATGCAGCGAATCGCTAGGCGGATGGACGAGTAGGCTTGCGGATGAGGTGGTGAGAATGGAGGAATGAGGGTCGAGAGCACCTCTTTGCTACGCACGCCACTAGCAATTTCTAGTGCGGCACAACCGGATGTGGTGGAGGATGGAAAATAAAGGCTCACCTCAAGAAATTAACGAAAATATAAAATCACATAGAGAAGATTGTATACAAATGTTTTACAAACTAAACACACTTCATCATATACAAAGAGATTAAGCTACACTATCGACAACAAGAGAAGAAAAGTGTACGAAATCGACCAGATCTGAAGTATTGCTGAGGATTCATGGAAGGAATCTCTGGGTTGTCAATCCGCGTCCAAGCTCGGTCCTCAACTGCGTTCGGGGTAAAGGAGGCTGTCACTCACTCCCAATGGATCTGACTTCTTCGTGTCACGTGCCGGTGGAGGATGGACAAACATCTCCTAGTTTGATGGAGAAAGCTAGATCAAACTCTTCTTGAAGCTCAAGGATGAAGGAGGAGGCCGAGAGGAAGCTCCGGCTTTGATTTGGCGTGGAAAGCTTGCTCGGAGAACCTCCCTAAGGTGGAAGATGAAGGGAAATGGCAAAACCCTTCCTCGGAGGTGGAAAACGTTGGGGGAGAAAATTTGTCCTCAATGGAGGAAAATTTACGCTTTAAATGGAAGCAAGTCAGAAAAATAGGCAAGCATGGTTTTGCGCACGACCGTGCGTTATTAAATTCCAGCCCAAGCTTGCGGAAGATGAAGCGTTGACCCGTGCGTTTTAGTCGCGCACGGGCACTTCCGCCCGTCCGTGAAGGAAATCACACGGGTAAACACAGAGCGCAGTAATGCAGGAGAAAATAGAAGAACCGTGTGTTTTACTCGCACACGGGCGCTGCCGCCCGTGCATGAACAAAGCACACAATTAACCACGGAATTGAACAAAATGAAAGGTACAGGAAAACCACGTGTTTCCTTCGTGCACAGTTACGATGAAACCGTGCGTCAACCATGCGTGAAGTTCGTCGGGCTCAGCTCGACGAAATTTGTCGAGCTCCGGTCGACGTTTCTCCTGCACAAACAAAACGCACGATTGTAAAGAACCATGTGCTAAGAAAACGCATGACCGTGCGTTTTCCTCGAACCTGCATTCCAGCCTTGGAGAAAACGCACCACCTACATACAAATAAAAAAAAGCAAACTGGACCCTCCAAGAAAGCAGAAATAAAACAAAAGTAGCTGGAAAGAGCCCCTGGGTAGCACCATGTGCTTACCCCTAACAACAGAATGCACAATTGCACACCTATGGGCGAAAATAATGCGCGCGCCACAACACGCGATAGGTGCACTTGCCTCCTTTCATTAAAACTCGGTTTAAACTTTTATACCTCAAATAAATCCACACGCAACAACTGCCTTAATCAAATTAAATCAAACTAAATAATTAAACCATCGAATAATTAAGCCCCGGGGGGGCGCGAGTTTTAGCACATCAGCAGTCAAAGCCTCGGCATTGCCAAAGCAGAAATCTGATTAAATCCAAAAGCGTTGAGTTAAGGCAGTTCATTCAACGCCTAAAGCCAGAAGAGTTGAGAAAAGCTCAAACAATCAAAGCTAGAGAAATCTCACAGGAGGTTTGGCTAAGTCCATGTTAACCCAGAAATCGGCGATCCCTCCCAAGGTAGTTTGCTTGCAAGTCGCGGCCTGCTCCAGTTTCCCCCTGGAGGTCTCGACCTGTTTGTCCTCTCTAAGGATGGGAGGAAAGACTTTTCTGTCCGCTAAGGCCACGCGGCCTGAGAGTTCTCCACGGTCTGATCGCCCAGGTCACGTAATAAACACTTGTTGTGCAGGGGTCGTGGACTGCTTCCTCAGTACGCCCATGCAGGCTGCACGGTTAATACGGCTAATCGCGCAGTGGTTTACTTTACTCCAACAGGTGTGAACTATCCAACATAGTGGCAGACTAAAATTTCTAACCGATCAGACTATCAAGTAGTCGCATGCTCGATAGGAGTTACATTCTTCAGCCCACTCCTGCAGGTCGCACAACAAGCAAGAAAAACCGCCACATTGCCAGGCGACCTGCCCGCAGGTCGCCCAACAGAATGCCACAAGCTTCAGATCACCCAACAGATAACCTGCATCCAGGTCGCCAATCAGTACGAGCGGCCGACCCCATCAGTCCACCAGTAGTGGGCGGACTCGGCCTCAGCCCGCCTGAGACGGGAAATGGCAGTAGGGCCAACAGCTCTTCACCAAAATGCGCAACACAATGCAAACTCAACTCCAGTCTGCTAGAAGGAGGCAGACAGGCTCTATCCACCAAAGGGAGGTGGACACTTCGCTCATCAGCTGATGAACTCGCTTCATCCAACGGCATGCGCGACCTGCACTATTCAGTCAGCCAGGTCGCCAAGACATTGTCGCCCAACAGGGGGACAAGCCTCCAACAGAAGGCAGACTCTTCCAGTCCACCGCGGGCCATGGCTTAGGCAAACTCATTATGCAGTCCGCCACTTATCCTTCCACTTTCCCGACACCCTCTCATTCCCAGCAGTGGGTGGACTACTCCTCAGCTCGTAGAGCTCGGCGCTAGCTCGCATAGTACATCAGAGGTGGACTCGTCCTAGTCCGCCAGCAGCAGATCAACAGAAGTAGACAAATCCCTATCTGCACAACTCAGTGCAGACTCAGCGGACTCCTCATTCTTCTTGCATAACTCACCAAGACACTGGGGGTAATGTTACCAAGATTGTTACCTCCTTGTTCATATAAATATCCCCCCATACCTCTCGTTTGGGGAGAGGACAACTGATGATAAGGCATAGGTATCAAATCATACGGATATAACTTCCCATTCCACGCGGCCTAAGCGGTCTCCCCAGTCTGACCTCCCAGGTCGCGCATCAGACACTTGTTCTACATCGGCTATAGACTTCTTCCTTAGTCTTCCCATACATGCCTCAGGGTTAAGACGGCTAACAGCATAGTAATTCACTTTACTCCAACAGGTGAGAACTATCAAACATAGTGGCGGACTGACATTGCTATCTGGACAGACCGCCAAGTAGACGCATGCTCGACAGGAGTTACCATCTTCAGCCCACTCCTGCAGGTCACACAGTAAGCAAGACAAACCGACACATCGCCAGGCGACCTGCCCCCAGGTCACCCAACAGAACGCGACAAGCTTCAGGTCGCCCAACAGATAACCTGCCTCCAGGTCAGCAACCAGCATGAGCGGCCTACCCCATCAGTCTGCCAGTAGTGGGCGGACTCGGTCTCAGCCCTCTTGACATAGGACTTGGCAGCAGGGCCAATAAATCTTCACCAGACCGCAAAACACAATGCAGACTCAACTCCAATCAGCCAGAATGAGGCAGACAACATCTGTCCGCCAAAGGGACGTGGTCGCTCCGCTCACCAGCTGACGAACTTACTTCTTCCAACAGCATGCGCGACCTGTACTCTTTAGTCCTCCAGGTTGCCAAGCCCTTGTCGCCGAGCAGGGGGGACATGCATCCAGCATGAGGCGGACTCTTCCTTTCCACCGTGGGCCGGGTGTGCTCATATGCAGTCTGCCATTTATCCCTCCAGACTTATAGCATGCTTCTTCCCAGCAATAAAGGCGTACTCATCCTGTCCGTCGCGCACTTGACAGACACATTATGCAGTCCGCCACATAGCCCTCCACTTTCCCGGCACCCGCTACTTCCTAGCAGCGGGCGGACTACTACTCAGCTCGCATTACTCGGCACGGGCTCGCTTAATACAGCAAAGGCTGACTCGTCCTAGTCCGCTAGCAGCAGATCAGCTTAAGTACATAGGTCCCTATTTGCACAACTCAACGCGGACTTGGTGGACTCCTCGTTCTACTGGCACAACTCACTGACATGCCAGGGGTAATGTTACCAAGATCGTTACCTCCTCAGGCCTATAAATAGACTCCCATACCTCTCGTTGTGGTAAAGGACAATGAATGACAACGTCAAGGCATCAAATCCTGCGAACACAACTTCCCAATCCTCGCCGCCTTAGTTGTCTTCTCATCTCGACCTGATCGCACGGTCCGCACGGCTTATTCAAGCGAACTGTAGGATCAACTGTCTGTGCGGTTTGCTGACCTTTCTGTTCAGTCCGCGCGGTTGATAAGTTGTAAATATTCATATTTTTACATATTTTATTTATGTCATTTTGGTTTAATATTGTTGTTTTTGGATATTTTTGTTCAACGCTTGCAACGCCTAGAGTTACAGAAAGATGTAGAATGTTGACTAAGTTAAAAAGAATTGAGTGAAGCGTACTCACTCAATGCCGAGCAGAGCAGAAAATTTTCTAAGTACAGATTCATTGAGTAAAGCTTTTTCACTCAACGCCTTGGTAGTTGTCTGAAAATTTCTAAGTCTAGAATGGCTGACGTCAGCAAGTCATAAAAATTCAAAATGATTAAGGAAGAGTTGTAATTCATTACTAACATCATCGTCAGTCTTAATCTATGAAATGAAGGTTATAATCTGCCATTTATACAGTGACATGTGTTAATCAACTCGCGAGATGATGGGATTATAAATAGAAGATGAGATCTGGATCGAGATAAGATTCTGAGGGATCAATTTATTACAAAAAAAGAGGGATGGGACTTCATCTTCTTCCCCCTCCATTATTGCAGAAACAAGAAGATCGTATCGATAATTCTGAAGGGATTCTGTGTCAGCTGCGGCGATCAACATCTGCTACAGCAAGATCAAAGAATTTCTCTAAGGAAGAAGAATCAGTCTAGGTTAACTCTAGATGAGATTGATTCAAGATCCAAACCATGCTGAATTTAAAGATCAATCTCTGAATCTGTGAAGAAGAGGTAGAGCAGTCTGTGTTCTGTAAAATAGGCTAGCTGATTGAAGATCTTTCTTCTCTCTCCTTTATCAGCAAAATCAGAAATCAAGGTTCTGAGTTGCTTCCAACACAAGCAGCAGATTCTTGTAGATTGTTATTCTTGTTGTTGTGAAGAAGATAGGGTTGAGATTCTCTCAGCTCAAGAAGCAATTTACTCAGATATTAATTTATCTTTAGTCAAATCAACATTACTATTCAATTTCTATAGGATCTGTTTAAGATTTGTATTGTAAGCCTAAATTATAAAGGTTGAGTGGTAGGATCCAGTCTTGCATCTATGTGATAGGGATGTTTTTTTGGCCTGTGTTGTAGGGCATTTGTGCCTGTGGTAGGTGATCAGGTGATTACTGAGGGGTTGGGTTGTGTGCCAGTGTTGTAAGTCTTAGTGGAGACAAAGTGATCCAGTGGGATCGTGTTGTAATCTCTAAGGAGCCAAGTTATTGGATAAGTTCCTTGTCTAACATTCTGTTAGAAAGGTGTGAGAGACATTGGATGTACCTATACGTTGGGGAACCACTATAAAAAAACTGGTGTGGTGTGTGTGAATTTCTTGAAAGCTATACTAATCACTCAGAACAAAGCATAACTCAATTAAAGGCTTAAAGAACTCAAAAGAGAATCATAAAGATCTTAATAACCTATTCACCCCCAACCCCTCTAGGTGATTAGCTACCCTTGAATTTAAAGACTTTTAAATATCTTTAACTTAGATGAACATCAAATAATTAATTTAGACTTAATGGACCACTAGTTAGGGTAGTTCATGTTCAGAGTGATGTAGGTCACTTAATTAATTAATTTTAATTATGGTCCAAAATGATTAAGAAAATTATGGAATACTGATTTACCTATAATGATCACTTGATAAACCCATGATAATAATTTGGAGGCCTTTGGACCAAGGAATTGGAACTCATCTCATATGGGTTAGACTTAGGTGATGGGTTGCACTTGGTAAAAAGTGATGAGTAATTCTTGGACCCACGGGGAAATGATAGGTGGATAGATTGAGAGATGTATTGGGAAGTTGAAACCTTGTTTTGTGTCACAAGTATGTCACTACATGGTAACGAGTGTTAGAGTGAAAGTCACAAGGGGAACAACTATAACGGGGTCTGGCGAAAGATTGTCGCTCTCCCAATCACTACCTTAAGTCATTAGGTTTATTCAAGAGTAATAATGAGCTTGGGGTATTAGAAATGGGTTGATACTAACAAAAGTAAGTGTCCTTGAGAAAGGGAGCTTTGGGCTTCAACCCATCATAGTTCCTAGTGCCCTCGATAGCCCTTCACCGGGCATGCCCAGGGTAGCATAAGTATTAACCCTAAACTGCTATGTATAACAAGATTTAGATAAGAGTAGTCTAATAGGTTAAGGGAACGAAGTGACAAACTCACTCGTATAGGGTTGGAGGGTTTCAGGAAGGGTTTAGTCCTGCGAGCTGGAGGCTCGGATGTTTGGATTCAGGACGGCTTTAGTCCTGCGAGCTGGAGTCTCAGATGTTTGGTTTCAGGATGGGATTAGTCCTGCGAGCTGGAGGCTCGAGTTTGAAATGACTTGCATGTGCATAGAATATATTAGTGGCGAGTCATGTGGTACTGGCCAATCGTCACACCGACGGCAGTACGGTGACTCTAGTGAGGTGTGAGAGTTTGAGGGGCCAGTAGGTTGTTTTATACTATAGTTTGAAGGAAAATCCCCAAAAAACTCATACCCGACCAAAAAGACTGGTGGAAATGGCCAGTAAATTAGTATGCAGAGACTCTTGTTGAAGTATTAGACCGGGCGGCCTTGCGGTCTTGTCTGGCGGGTTGTTGACTGCGCGGTCTAGCGGTTCCTTTCCAGCAGGTTCATATTCAGACTGTTGTTGTTTGTAGTCCGAGCGGTCTGGCGGTCTCACTCAGTATCCTAGAGACCGGGCAGTTTATCGGTCTCCTATTGCGGCATGTTCTCTTCCTGCTAGTGTTGCCGAGCGGTTAGCCCATCTGTCTAACTGCGCGGCCTGTGCGGTCTCCTTTATTTCTAGACACTCAGCCCTGTATATTTTTAGTCTCACATTGTTTGTTTGTACTCTCTCATATCTCCTCCATTCTATAAAAGGGAGGTCATACCTTTGTAAATGATATCTTTTTTGGATAATAAACTTTCAATTATTCAAATTTCTGTATGTTTGTTAGCTGCGTGTTCTCTACTTTTACAACTCTAGAGTGCACCTCAGATCTATATAGAGGCGTACAAAGGGTCTAGACCTGGTAGTGTGTATACCTGCCTAGGAAGTGGAGACGCCCGCTCCACTGCTACCGTATCCACAATGGTGGTACCAGAGAGTTCAGCTATCTCGAAAAAGTGGGAACTAAATGTTGGCTATTGTATCCACACTAACTCAGATTTGATGAAGTCACCCTTGAACTAAGATGAATTAAGTTGTATTTGATGCTTGGTTTGAGTTATGTGTTTGCAGGAATCTTATGGTAAGTGTAGACCAATGTCAGTCTACAATGGGTCACCAAACACAAGATCATACAATGTAATCCCTCATTGTGTGCTCCAAGGTGTTGACTCATGTGTAGCCTCTCTATTGGGATACACTTTATATTCAAGCTCTAAGACTATGTGAAATGACTTGATGTTGGTCATCCCTTAAAAAAACATTCTGTCTAGAAATTTGCCTAAGTACTCGAGTAGTTCTTTACTTACTCGAGTAAGTTACTGAGTTCATACTCGAGTAATAATACTCCTACTCGAGTAGTTAAGATATATCCCAAGTAGTTCAATTATGGCTCTTGAGTAGTTAAGATAACTACTCGAGTAGTTTCTTTTCTCCTCTCGTGGTTTTACAAAAATTCTCTTCTCAAAGTTTTCTAAGTTAAATACTCGAGTAGTACTGTATAGTACTCGAATAGTTTTATTTTCTGTCTCGAGTAGTTAAATTCTGACTCTCATGTAGTTCTCATTTACTCGAGTAATCTAAGTCATGTACTCGAGTAGTTCATCGACTACTATAGTAGTTCAGTGTTTATACTCGTGTAGTCCAGGATTCCTTTCCAGAAAATTTCTCTAAGTGAATTACTCGAGTAGTCATCTCCATATACTCGAGTAGTTCTATTTGTCTCGAGTAGTTCATCTTCATATACTCGAGTAGTTCTATTCGTCTCGAGTAGTTCAACTTCTATACTCGAGTAGTGCTGTTTTCTAGTTCCAGAAATTTTCTAAGTCATTGTCTCGAGTAGTTTCTTATATACTCGAGTAGTTCATTCAGATATACTCGAGTAGTATTTCTTTTACTCGAGTAATTTACTCCACCTCTCGTGTAAGTACTTAAGTACTCGAGTGTATTATTCTTGTTACTCGAGTAGCTGATTCCTTGAACTTTTATTTACTTGAGTAGTTGACTCCATGTACTCGAGTAATCATTTCATTTTCTCTCGAGTAGTTTTTCTCATATACTCGAGTAGTCATCTTCAACCTACTCGAGTAGTGTTGCATGTACTCGAGTAGCCTGTTACATCTCGAGTATTTTACTTTGACTTTTCCGAAAATTCGTTAAGTCCTAACTAATGGTCTTATTCAGAAACTTTGACGTGATTGATCCACGTGTCTCTCATAATGACTCAATTATGTCTAATCTTCTCCTCTCCTATAAAAGGTCTTATCTAAACCAACAAACCTTAACAATTCTAAATTTTAAGAAGATTATTTTTTAAAAAGTTTTTGGAGCCGCTTTCTGTCTCCTCTCTCTCTCTCCAAGAAACGAAAACCGCAGCCGTCGCCGTCGCAGATTCCCGACCGGCTAGGGTTTTCATTTTCAGAGGATTCAAATTAAGAAGATTTTATAGATCGAGATTTCCTCTCAACTCTTCATCCTCTATTCGATCGTGTAAAGTCAAGAAGATTCAGATATGATTTTGTCGAGGTTTTCTTCACCTATCTGATAAAGCTGAAAAGTCTAGAAGAAGAAGATCCTGGCCGATTACTTGCAGATCTGACAAGATTCATTGTTTGTATTTCTATACAATTTTATTTCATTATTGTAGGAGAAATTTCTCCGAGTGCAGGAGCTTTTGTCTCCGAGTTTGTAGGAAGTTTTATCTTCCGAGTGTAGATTTGTTTTGTGGATCGAGATTGTAGGAACGTTGTTCCGAGGGTAGGATTGATTTCCAATCCGTGATAGTGGAGTAGCCGAGTCTAGTGTATTGCTAGATCAGTGAGGGAAAGTGGATGTGCCCAAGGTTGGGGAACCACTATAAATCTTGCTTCGTCTGTGTTTGATTGGTAGATAGATAAGTGCATTGGTTTGTAATTTTTTTATTCCGCAAAAAGACGCACAATTCACCTATTCACCCCCCTCTAGGTGATTTAGGTAGGCAACTATAAACTTTCACTAAAGATATGTGATCACAGAGTCGTGTGTGTGAGTTGCACTTTTATGAATCATAACCTGCATAACTCATCATAGCATGCATACATACTTAGGGCATACGCACAGTGGATCCTTATCATATAAATTAGTATGAGCTCTTTTATATGATAAGTTATATTTATAAAACTTAACTTATAAGTTTGTATGAGTGTTCATATAAGTAAAGGTACTCCTGTGATGTTAGTGTAGTGGTAGATAGTTTACTTTCTTCTCTTACTTTACTTATTGCACTCCTTTTTAGTACTGCATACCCACTTTACATGTGATGTATAGAACTTCTAGTTCAATGATGTAACTGTTATAAATATATCCATGATATAATAGTTTCACCATCACCTGCTTTCCTATATTTCTTCTTTGTTGTCCTCCTCTTTCGTCCTCCCGCACGGTGCCTAGGATTCACAGCAGTGAGGCAAGGACAAAATGGCTTAGTCTTTATGACTAACGGTCGGTTGTGACTGTATCATTTAAGGAGTTCGAGGAGATGGAACACCACAGCGACTAGCAGGACAAGATGACAGGACCTGGGAATCAGTTACCACGCAGTACTACTACAATGGTTCGGCGTCATATGATGACGAATATTTCAGTTACAGCTTCCATGTAGTGTTTGTTGTGAGAGAACGATTTGATTCTATTTGTCATGTACCGGGCATAAGACCTTCTCTCACTTTTGTACTGATTGTGGACTGTTATATCTTTCATCTTCATTATATATACATATATATATATGATATTGATGTGCCTTGTGAACTTGCTAGTTTTCATTTTCTGCTAGTTACACATCTTTTCTTGATTGCCCAATTGGTTGAATGATCGTATTAGACGACAGGATTAGCGTCGTGCGGTGTTAACTAGCCAGTGTGTTGGTGTCACCGTAAGGCGGCGGTTATGGACATAAGATCGGGTAACATCCTTAGTAAGGTGGAGGGGGGTCATACAAGTTGGGCTCAATGAAGCTTCCAATCTATGGGAAGAGGAGCTTTGTGATTTGGAACGAGAGAGTCAGGTTGTTTATGGAGGCATCTAACCCCAGGATCTTCATAACTGTGCAAGAAGGACCTTTCATCCCTATGAAGGTCTCAGCTCTGGATGTCAATATCCAGACACCTAAGAAGTATTCTGAGATGACCAAGGTTGAGGTCATCCAGGCAACGGACAAGTGGGCACAAAACATTATTGTGAGTGACATTTATGATTCAACATTCTAGAACCTTATCCACTGCAGAACTGTCAAGGAAATATTGGACATATTGATTGTCTACATGGAGGGCACTGAAGAAGTTAGGGATGATAGTAAATCTCTACTTAATTAGGAGTATGAGGCCTTCATGAAGTACACGAAGGACAACATAGCTGAGTGCTATCAAAAGTTCTTCAGAGTGGTAAATAAGCTAAAGACCTATGGAAGGGTCTTCAGTAATTATGAGTTGAATGACAAGCTCCTCATATCTCTAACCAGAGACTGGGGCGCCAAGATATGTATCATCAGAAAGGTAGCCAAGCTAACTGAAACTCCTCCACACACATTGTTTGGAAAGCTACTCTCCTATGAGATGCAGGTATCTTCTGAAAGTGAGAGTTAGATCTGAAATACTCTAGAGGGGGGTGAATAGAGTATTCTTAAAAATTATTAAGAGCTATTACAGCCTTTGCTGTAAATTAATAAGTGCAGAAATTAATAAACTAGCAAACAATAAACCTAAATCACAAGCACAACAAGAACAAAAAAAAATGAGGCAACCAGACAACACAAGAATTTTATAGTGGCTCCCCAACATGGGTACATCCACTCTTCTACCACCCTTGGTAGGAATCCACTCAGGTTTTTGATCAGGTTCCTGACACCAATGAGCTTTTGATCAGGAGCTCAAAAACCAACCCAAGTCTTTTGATCAGGAGACTTGCAACCAAGGAATCACTTTTGAAGGGAGATGACAACCGATTACATAGGTGGGGGTGAGAGATGATTTTGTCTTCTCTTTCTCAATATACAACTGAGAAGAGTGTGGATTGATTATAGCTTAAGGCTCCCCCTGAGATGTAGAATGGATCAGGGAAAACTAAGAGCCAAGCTTCAGGGTGATAGGTCTTCAAACTAAATCCTTGACCAGCAATAGTATTCAGGATCTTCTTTGACAGATTGAACTGAAGTTATCCTTTTGAAGTGTCCTGGAGTTCTTGAAGAAGGAAGACTCTTAATATAGGTATTATTGTTCTTCTTCTTCAAGTATTGATGAGCTTCTGGTCAAGAACTTCTGTGAATTAGAGAATGATTCTTCTTTGACAGAGCAGATTATTTAAGATTGAATGTTTTTCTGTAATCTCTTTGTACTTCTCAGTAAGTTGTGCTCTGTGTAAAGCTTTTTCAATTGTACTTGATTCTCTTCTATAAATTTGTATGTCCTTGTGTCTGCATTATTCTCTTATTTTCTGTGTTTTGAAAATTTGAATACATCTGCAATTAATGCTGACAGCCTTGAGAATAATTGGCATTGATTTATTTCCCTAACTGTCCCGTGGAAAAATGGCAAGCAATAATCTCGGAGAAGACCTTAATTAATGCTCCTTCTAACGGATACATTCAGAGAATGTTAGAGCATTAATTACTCAGGAATTATCGCATTAGATTGGGGACAAAAGACCAGAAATAACTAAGTCTGGAATCGTCGAACAGTTGGCAGAATTCGTCGAACTGAGTCTACAGTTCGTCGACCTGATGTTGTATTCATCGACCGGGCGGCTTCTGTTCGTCAAGCTGAGTTCCATGATCGTCAAGCTGGAAACTGAACTATTGTCTCTTTTGATCTTTTCCTATTCGTCGAGCTGGTAAATATGTTCATCGATTGGAGTTCAGCAATTATTCTGGAGTTGTCAAATGTTCTGTGTCGATACAATTACTCCTGTGTGTCGACACAAGTCTTTTGTATGGTGTCAACATAGCATTTCCACAATGTCGACTGATGATCTTGGTGTCGACACAAGTTCTTCTAGTGTCGACTCAGTTGGTGTCAACATATGCTCTGAGTGTAGACATAAGTCTTCTGATTCCAGAATTCGTCGGGCAAAAACTGAGTTCGTCGACCTGAGACTAGAGAATATAATCTCTCCAGAATGCTGTGATAGTCCATAGATTCGTCGACCAAAGAATAGTGTTCGTCGAGCTAAGTCTGGAGAACCTTGAATTCGTCAAGCTGAAAATGATTCTGGACTTAGAAAAATTGAAGGTGGAATCCAAGGATCGTCGATCTGAGACTGAAGTTCGTCGAGCTCAACTCAGAGAAAATATCTCTAAGATCGTCGAGCTGAGAATAACTATCGTCGACCTGAGTTCGACGAATGTCGAACTCATTTTACTTGGTTTCTTGAGAAATCACTGAATCTCTGGAAAAAATCTAAGTCTTGAGTCTCTGGAAGTCTGATGTTGGATTGTCTATGTGATGTTGTTACTGAGGACTTGGTCTAGACTCTAGGACACAACTTTGACCCTGGCTATACATGTTGGGTCACATCATCCTATATTAGTGAGCCTAGCCCAAATCAAACTAGGGATCCAACAATCTCCCCCTATTTGGGTGAGGTCACTAATAGACTCAAAACAAAAAAACTTAGAGTAAACAAAGCAGGAAAAAGATATATCTGGCAGAGATAATTAACACATGCAGCAGATATATTTACACAAAAGCTTTGTTCAGACAAAATGAAACAGTTTAAGATATAAAAATAGAAATAAGATGGTTCAAATTTTACTCTTTCTGCTTCTTCTCCCGATGCTTTGCATCCTTACCCTTGTCTCCTGGCTTGGTAAAGACTATTTCCCTGTTTGGATTTAAAGCTTGTTCCATAGTCATTGTCATGTCTGCAACCCTATAATCTGTGGAGATGTAGCTCTAGGGACCACTGCTTCAGGATGTAATTTCATATAATCATCAACATTAAAAAATTTGTTAGCCTTTTCAAACCTTTTCAGTTCTTCTCTCCTGTACTTTGACATTGTAGTGTATTCATAAGTATCCTTCGCTTCAACCTTTGCCTTGTTGATCATAGAAAGGCCTACTAGTGCTGGACCCTGGACATTTTACCTGTGATTTAGCTGTGTCTTCTGATTTCAAGGACCTGAAAGTTTTTTACTTTCTTCTTTTTGTTTTTTTGTTCCTGTGTTTTGATTGCTTGATGCTGCTGTTGTTGATGATGATGGTTTCCTGATGGTTATTGCTGTGCTGGCTGCTTTCATGAGAGGTCTCCTTTGTCTTGATATGTTTGAATGGGGGCAGACCTTTGAGAACTAGAGCCATAAGCACCAGCTCCAGGAGGAGGACGAGGTGGTGGATCTTTCCTATACCTTTGAACTGGTGGAGGAGAGTATCTTCTACTCTTCTTCCTTTCCTTTTGCTGATTCTTAGATAGCCATATCCATGCTAGCATCCCCTTGTATGGAGTTATCTTTTGAAGAATGTAGTAAGGGGTGTCATTGTTTGGATTAGGCTTAGGAGCAGGAGGAGGAGGAGCTTTTCTTTTCTTTGAAACTTGCTTCTTCTTCTTTGTATACTCCTCATCTAAATCATCATCCTCATCTTCATCATCATCATTGTCAGAACCCTAAGGGTTATCATATAGATCATCCAGAGCTTTCAAAGCTTTAGCAGAAATAGCAGGTTTTTCTAGAGCAGGAGCAGGAGTTGCAATAAGAACTGGAGTTTCAACAGAACTTGGAGGAGAAGCTACACAAAAATCAGAACTAGCTTGGACAGAGCTTTCAGCTGCTGCCTTATGTTCATCTGCAATATCAGCCAAGATCAGTTCATCTAGATCTGGCATGGGAGAATCATCCATTATAAAAGTTGGTTCTGAAGATATTATTGAAGAGAAGGGAACAGCCACTACTTATGAAAGTGGAGTGACTACTGGCTGTGTAATAGAAAAACTGTCCCTAAGTTACTTAACAACTTTTGAAGAGATGGGGGAATTATTTGGTATAATAGCGAAGGATGGCTTAGTGATCTCAGCTGGAAGATAATACATATGTACAGTATCAAAAATACTCAACAAATGTTCTAAATTAACTGTGGGATTAAGCATGAAATCACCAACAGTATTAGGCTCTTTAGAATTTGATTCTTCAAAATCCATATCAGTTTCAATAAAATCAGTCAAATCTTTATCTATGTATTCTGTACACTCTACTGCTATTGCTGAAGCTGCTGCTGGAGCTAGAGCTGGAGCCTTTGGAGCTGTAGCTGCTGCTTCATCATCAGGCATCTCCCCCTGCCTAGTTTTAGTGGGAACTGAGGACAGGCCCCTGGCTGAGGATGGGGCAGCAGTAAGAGCAGAGATTTGGGCAGAGAGAGAGAGGATATGGTGGTAGCAAGATGTATAGTTGTTGGGTATTGTATCCACAATTACCTAGATTTGAGGAAGCCCCCTGTCAAGCTAAGATGAATTCACAATGTATTTGATAAACTTTTTCAAGTTGTACTTGCAGTTTCTCCACGCTAAGTGCACACCAATATCAGGGTGCAGTAGGTCAATATACACGGGTCTGCACGACGTAATCCCTCGTTGAGCAGATCAGTGTGTTGGCCTATGTGTACTCTCTCTATTGGAGTGCACTTACTTTCAAGTACAGGGCCGTTCATATGCAAGAAAAGACAAGGAGCATGGAGGATCAAGGAGCAACTCCTGGGGTGGAAGACGAAAAATCTTCCAAGGCAAATTCGACGAGAATCACCAAGTGATTCTCGCCGATTCGGCGAGAATCACTAGTGATTCTCGCCGATTCGGCGAGAATCACTAGTGATTCTCGCCGAATCGACGAGAATCATTAGTGATTCTCGCCGACTCCTTCTGGCCATCTCAAAATGGTGCCAAGTAAGATTCGGCGAGAATCACTTGTAATTCCCGCCGAACCAGTGGCCAAGCAGCCCATGTTCACAGTAAAATTCGTTGAGAATCAGTAAGTGATTCGACGAGAATCACAAACTATTCTCGACGAATCGTCGAGAATCACTTGGTGATTCTCACCGATTCGTCGAGAATCGTCTGCGATTCTCGCCGATTTTGACTTGGTGTTTTCTCAGAATGCTGCTGGACCGGATTCTGCTTCTGGACTTGTTTGAACCGGAATTTGGGGATTTCTTTTGTGGGTCCCCAAACGGTCAAATTTGTTGTATCTACAGGGTATAAATACATGGGTATTTTGAACAGTAAATGACAGAGAAAGAGAAAAAGAAAACCGAGCCGCGACGTAACCCTAAATTCGCGAAATCGCTCCGCTCCGCCGCCGCCGCTCGCGTCAAGTCGTCGCCGCCGCTGATCGATCTTCTTCCCGATCTCCGGTGACAGAAGCTTAGCAAAGCTTGAGTCTCACGCGTCTATCCGGAGATCTCTTGTCTCTCGATTTGTTGACCGGGAAAAACTCCCCCGTCCGAATCGATCGAGACGACTGATCCTAGAGTGACCGTTGGTAGACCTAGCTTGCTTCGCTACGAAGTTTAGATCTCCAAGTTCAGCAGCCGCTCTTCATCGTAGCCGCCAATCCCGAAGCTAGCCGCCGCTCGTGTGCCGCCGCCGGTTCCGGGGAGATCTTCTCCAAGAGATACCGAGGTTGTAGACTCTTCATCGACTTCAAGAACACGTCGTCGAACGAAGAGGAACACCGTAGTCTCCAAAAGAAGTTTGTATTTTATATACATTCCATATTTAATTTTGCTGTAAGGGAACTTTTGTTCCGTGTTGTAAGGGTTGGGTGCAACCCGTTTTGTGGGAGTGTTGACTCTCACGTGTGGAAGGACTCCTTCCGTTAGTGAAGGGATTGGATTTCAATCCTGTTGGAGAAGTGACCGAGTCGTCCCTTGTTGGGGAGATAGGTCGAAGGGGGAAAGTGGATGTACCCAAGTCGGGGAACCACTATAAATTTGATGTGTATTCTGTGTGCTGTGCTTGTTGTTTTTATTGTGCAGGTACATCCGTAAATTTCGCAAAAAACCACACGTCACCTATTCCCCCCCCCCCCCCATAGGTGCACATAGCTGACACTAGGTGGACTTTCAAGTGGTATCAGAGGGAGGTTACTCATCAATAAGGTTAACTCCTTGAGTAGAATCCTGCCACCAGTGTCAGAAGCATGGATCTGGATTATGACGTATTGCCACTCAAACTCCCTGCATGCACAAAGGATTATTATCCCATCTGGAGGATGAGAGTGTTATTTCACCTGGATGCCATCGATCCACGAGCATCCCTCATCCTGGAAGAGGGTCCGTTTATCCCCATGAAGACCTCCGACTCTGGGATCCAAGTGCCCATGTGCATTGCTGAGATGTCAGAAATGGAACTCTCACTTTTTCAGCTGGACCAGAGGATTCGACAATTATCATGGATGTCTGGTCTGGAGTCTCTCGCTCTAGATTGGAAAAATGTAAAACGGCTAAATCTCTGTGGATGATGATCTCAGAGCTGATGGGGGGGTCAGAGAAAGCTGAAATATGCTGCCAATCAGAGGATGAAGCGTATGTGGGGGTCCTCACTTCTGAAGATGAAGGCAAGGATCCCTTGGACTGCATTAGAGCTCCCGTGTCCGTGTCAGAGACTGACGAGACCAGTGAGGAAAGCAGCTCTGACGAGGATGAATAATGGTCACTGATTCTAATGACAATAACTCAGATGAGCAGGTAACATCTTCACCCTGGCCCTTATCTTTTGACCTTTCTGAAGACAGAAACTGTTCTCCCCCAGAAAATACTGATTCCCTGAAGAGAGCCCTTCAGGAGAGCAATCTACTTGCTGAGGAGCAAGCTCGAGAGATTGCTCGACTGAAGATCTTGTTGGTTCTCCAATTGGCGTCCAACAAGGTCAAGGACTCTAAGATCTCAGCTCTAGAGAATAGTCTAGATAATGAGAAACGTATAGTATCAAACTTTTCCAAAGTTGATGCTATAAAGAGAAAGCAAGAAACCGGGTGGATTTCCGGATTATCCAGGCATGGAGAAATGGGGAAACGGTATTCCGACCCCCACTCCAAGCAGGAAGGCAACTCATCATGCCTTCAGGTATGACCACAGGAATAATCGTGGTCACTGCAAGGGTGAATTGTCCCCATGTGGAAACGTCCATAGTGCAAGAGGCGTCATGGCCACCCATGAGGAAATACCTAAGGCTCATTCTGAGCCCTTTGTATTCACGGCCACTGCCACAACAAAGTGTGGATCTGCGTGTCCTAGTTCACAGCAGAATTCTCTCCATTCGAGGACACGGGATAGGGAGAATAGAAGTCATGATGTCAGGCGTCATGGAGCCTCAGCAAGGAAGATGCCTGAAAGAATGGCGCCACCTTCTCGGCCTCATAACGCTCACATCATGCCTTCGTTCCACCCTTCATCATGCCTCGATGGAAGAGGAATTTGTGCAACAAGAACATGCCCTATCCCTTTGAGACCTAGGACCGTGACTACATCAGTCACTAGATCAGGTCGAAAACGGCGATACAACATTCACTCTTGTTGGTGCTGCGGCAAAGTGGGACACTTTGCCATTGACTGTTGGCACAACCTCTCTGTGCCCACAGCAAGGGCTTATCCACATTATAGGGACAGAGGTAGTTAGTCTTCCAGACAGGTTTTCTAAAGGAAGGCAGTTGCGTGCTTATGCTAATAGAAACCTAGGACCCAATATGATTTGGGTTCCTAAGGTAAAGTAATTCTGTTTTGCAGGGAAGTCTAGGTCCCCTTAAATACGATGGGATCTGGACAGTAGGTGGCTCAAGGCTAACTTGGAACAAGCGTCTGCAATAACAGATGTGCTACCTGTTGAGCATACTCACTTTAAGCTACTAATGTGTTCTACCTGTGGGACTAAGACGATGACTCTCCAAATCCCAGGTAATTTTGATCAGTTCAAGGACTTGTATCATGATGCATCCTCATTCAAAGTAAATATATATATATATATTTCTATCCTTGTGTATACGTATACTTATGCTTATCTCGAGGCATGCAAACCATTACACATCAATAAAAGGTTAACAAAGATATGTCATTGCGAATTTCGACACACCACAATTGACATCAAGAAGTGTCTGGAGAAGTCTCGCTCAAATCCGAATAGATTGTCGTTATAATAAACATGTATTTATTAATCTTGTATTAACTTGACATTCGAAGAATTTGAAAATGGTGCAATGCTTCCCAAAGTAGTCAAGAAAACCATCAATATATACTCCGAATCCCGCCGACCCATTTTATATCTCGCCGAATTAGACAAACGGTATTAGAAACCAAATTAGACAAATCCTGCCGAATCCCGCCGAAGGAGCTCGCCGACCGCTCGGCTTCCTTAAGTATCCCGCGGCATCAGAAATCTTCTTCTCCCCGAATCCCGACGACTTATATAAATCCCGTCGAAAGACTATCTCCGCCTGTTCGCCTTCCTCACGACTCGCGCAAGAGAACACCCGACGACCCTCGCGCAAGAGAACTCCCGACGACTCGCGCAAGTGCACTTCCGCGGATTCGCTGAAACCCGCAGCCCTCCGTCGATCTCGTCGACGCCAAGAGAGTTCTCGTCGAATCGCTACTGTGTGACCATCTTCTCCCCTTGAGATTCTAGCAAGGCCGAACCCCACAGGATACTCTTCCCTCCACCGAAGATCTTCCCGAAGCTCATCAACTCACTTCCGTGTAAGCCCTTAGGTAACCTCCTCCTCAATGGCTCCAAGGCCGAACCCCAAGTGATACTTTCTTTTTGAATGTTCACTAATGCTTAGAGTCGGGCTTCTCTCTAGATCTTCAATGGCTCCAAGGACGACTGCAGGCCTGATTTCTGGTTGCGAGCTGGTTCGCACTGGATTTTCTCATGCCTCGGACGAGTTCCGAAATATCATTCTAATGCTAGAAGAGGCCGGGCTAACCTTCATATTGGAGCACCCTTGCAAAGTCCTGGATAAGGAGGTGCTGGAGTTCTTCTCTACCGCAAGACTCCGAGATAGAGACTCCATCATCAAGAGCAAGGTGGCTGGGACAAAAGTAAAGATGTCTGCCAGTAAGCTAACTCGCTACCTGCAGCTCTCAAGGTCGGAGCAGGAAGATTATCTGGAAGACGAGGACAAAGCCAGAACCCTCTTGTTCTGCGGTCTTCCAAGAGGCACTCGATCAGTAAAGAGAAAAGAGATGAATGAAGAAGGGAAGCTCCTATCTGACGTCATAGGAAAAGTACTCATCTGCAAGCCAGGCTCCCATGATCATATCTCCAGAGATATGTTCAAAATTCTCATAGTTGTGGTCTGCCGAAAGAGGTTCAACTGGGGGGAGTTGCTGTTCCAAAATATCAAGGACACTCTGGGCACTCCAAGCTTCGGCCGCATCATTAGTCTATATCTCAACCAGCTCAACGGAGACAAATTCGACATGAGCAAAGGAGTTCCTCTCCATTACTTGAAAAAGATGGATGCTACTGTGTTTGATCGATGGGAGCGGCGCATCGGGCAGCCTGCTGTGGAAGAGCAAGAGGAAGTATCTCCAGCAGCCTCCCCCAGTGAAATTCCTGATACTGTGACTGCAGGAATCGAGGGGGAGACTCTACCCACTCATATGGATATAATATCTGAAATCGCCCAGGTGGCCAAGGATGTGGTGGCCGAAATTCATGAAGTAAGTGAACCTGAGTTGGAGGATGAGGAGGTCTTGAACAGAAACACTCAAAGAACTGAAGCTGAAGCACTGGACACTGCTGATCAAGAAGTGGAAGAAGCTGCTGATATGGATGAATTTTTGGATGAGGACGGAGAGGACGATGAGAATGAGGACCATGAAGTGTTGGAGACTCCGGATCCCGTTGAACCTCCATCTGATAAGTCTGCACCAGTGGGAGGGGGAGTTTGATAAACCTCAAGAGGCCGCCAACATTCCTTCTATAGAGGCTGTGATTGTATCCAGCTCCACCGAAGCGTCTGCTGATGAGCAAGAGCAAGGCTAAGAAGTGCCTCCAGCTATTCCATTACGAGATGACCTAGCCATTCACACTGTACATATAATTCAGGGCATCGTGAATGAGCTTAAAACCTCTTTTGATAAGGCTCAGAAAACAATGCTGCAAGAGATTAAGACTTCTGAAGATCTCATGCTGAAGAATATGGTGGAAATCAACCACAAACTGGATGTGATGGAGAAGAAATTCGAAGAAAAGTATACCGCGGTCGGCGAAGCTGTCACACTCTTAATGGCCGGTTTGAAAAAGAATACTGATACCATGGCTGTTGTCAATCAGAACGCACACGTTGTAGCCAACAATATTCAGAAATTTGATGGTAATATGGTCACTTTAAATGCAAATCAGCAGGCCCTAATCACTGAATTCAGCAAGACAACTAAGCATATTGATGACTCTCTGCACTCATACGCCAATTGCATAGCTGACGAAGCCAAAAAGGGGGAGAAGGAGTATATCTCTAAGATGGCCGAGCTCCAAGAAAGCATGGATGCAAACTTTGCACAATCAAGCAAATACGTCTATGAGAGTTGCTGGTGGATGCTACAACAGGCACTGGGCATGTTAGGCGTCGTCCTACCTGACCAACCTGCCGGTATTCAGGTTCCTGAGACTTCTAAGGCTGCTGAGGAAGTAAATATTTCTGAGGATGTAAGAACAAGTGCTGCAGAAATTTTCACTGATGAAGCTGATGCTAGGGCCATCTCCAAATCTAAGCTGAGGAGTATGTTTGACCAGGAGGCTTTAGCTAAAGCCAGGGGAAAGAGGAAAGTTCAGGAAGGGACATCCAAGGAGACACAGGCTGCAAAGAGAATTCGAATGAATGAGGAGGATGTACGAAATGAAAGGTGGAGTCCAGTCTCAAGGAATATAATCTTAGACACCTTCTGGCTACAAGAAAGAGGCGAGATCAATCGAAACGAGGTATATAGCCAATATGAGTGGGAGACGCACAAAACGTTTGAAGCAAAACGCAACATTTTCTTCAGAAACAACAAGGATCCAGACAAAGTTACTCCTCCTAGGTACTACCCGAAGCCCAAGGAATACATGGAAAGGCAAAGCAAAAAGTACTTGGCTCAAACTCTGAAGGGTGACGTAGCTAAGGACAAATAGTCATTATTTTATAGCTGGTCACTGTGTCTTAAGAACGTTTAATGATTATTACTATCATATGAACAATTCTGAATTATATGTGAATATATTTCTCTTGGTATATATATATTCTTGAATGTGTGAATGACTCAAGTCCTGTTCTGATTGCATATATTCCCTTATGTTGCATATTTAATTTTTCAATGCTATAATTATTATTTGATAGGTGTTATTCATCTTAGCTAGTAGGGTTTTGGCTTCGTCAAATAGGGGGAGATTGTTGGGTATTGTATCCACGATTACCTAGATTTGAGGAAGCCCCCTGTCAAGCTAAGATGAATTCACAATGTATTTGATAAACTTTTTCAAGTTGTACTTGCAGTTTCTCCACGCTAAGTGCACACCAATGTCAGGGTGCAGTAGGTCAATATACACGGGTCTGCACGACGTAATCCCTCGTTGAGCAGATCAGTGTGTTGGCCTATGTGTACTCTCTCTATTGGAGTGCACTTACTTTCAAGTACAGGGCCGTTCATATGCAAGAAAAGACAAGGAGCATGGAGGATCAAGGAGCAACTCCTGGGGTGGAAGACGAAAAATCTTCCAAGGCAAATTCGACGAGAATCACCAAGTGATTCTCGCCGATTCGGCGAGAATCACTAGTGATTCTCGCCGAATCGACGAGAATCATTAGTGATTCTCGCCGACTCCTTCTGGCCATCTCAAAATGGTGCCAAGTAAGATTCGGCGAGAATCACTTGTAATTCCCGCCGAACCAGTGGCCAAGCAGCCCATGTTCACAGTAAAATTCGTTGAGAATCAGTAAGTGATTCGACGAGAATCACAAACGATTCTCGACGAATCGTCGAGAATCACTTGGTGATTCTCGCCGATTCGTCGAGAATCGTCTGCGATTCTCGCCGATTTTGACTTGGCGTTTTCTCAGAATGCTGCTGGACCGGATTCTGCTTCTGGACTTGTTTGAACCGAAATTTGGGGATTTCTTTTGGTGGGTCCCACAAACGGTCAAATTTGTTGTATCTACAGGGTATAAATACATGGGTATTTTGAACAGTAAATGACAGAGAAGAGAAAAAGAAAACCGAGCCGCGACGTAACCCTAAATTCGCGAAATCGCTCCGCTCCGCCGCCGCCGCTCGCGTCAAGTCGTCGCCGCCGCTGATCGATCTTCTTCCCAATCTCCGGTGACAGAAGCTTAGCAAAGCTTGAGTCTCACGCGTCTATCCGGAGATCTCTTGTCTCTCGATTTGTTGACCGGGAAAAACTCCCCCGTCCGAATCGATCGAGACGACTGATCCTAGAGTGACCGTTGGTAGACCTAGCTTGCTTCGCTACGAAGTTTAGATCTCCAAGTTCAGCAGCCGCTCTTCATCGTAGCCGCCGATTCCGAAGCTAGCCGCCGCTCGTGTGCCGCCGCCGGTTCCGGGGAGATCTTCTCCAAGAGAGACCGAGGTTGTAGACTCTTCATCGACTTCAAGAACACGTCGTCAAACGAAGAGGAACACCGTAGTCTCCAAAAGAAGTTTGTATTTCATATACATTCCATATTTAATTTTGCTGTAAGGGAACTTTTGTTCCGTGTTGTAAGGGTTGGGTGCAACCCGTTTTGTGGGAGTGTTGACTCTCACGTGTGGAAGGACTCCTTCCGTTAGTGAAGGGATTGGATTTCAATCCTGTTGGAGAAGTGACCGAGTCGTCCCTTGTTGGGGAGATAGGTCGAAGGGGGAAAGTGGATGTACCCAAGTCGGGGAACCACTATAAATTTGCTGTGTATTTTGTGTGCTGTGCTTGTTGTTTTTATTGTGCAGGTACATCCGTAAATTCCGCAAAAGAACCATACGTCACCTATTCCCCCCCCCCCCATAGGTGCACATAGCTGACACTAGGTGGACTTTCAATAGTGGCCTCTGCTATAAAGGACTTGAGGAGGGGAGTGATTATGGAAATGATTGAAGATATGGTGGAGGGGTCCAGTGATGGAGTGGTAGATTGTGTTACAGAAGGTGTAGAAGTGGAAACTATGGGATGGATAGAAAGTGTAGCATCAGGGATGTGAACATCTAGAGGGATGATAGATGTTGATGGGGATGGATTGGTGGCATCTTGCATGATGGTGTCTGTTGGTAGATGGTAAGATGGTAGTGAAGAGAGATGTGGGGGAAGAGGAGATTGTGGTGGTGTAGGAATGTAAGTGTCATAGGAGAAATTAGGAGGTGTTGGTGGTTGATTATCTTGAAGAGGGGAAGATGGAATGTCAGTGATGTCAATTAGTGGAGATGGAGCTGGTGAAGCATGTTGATATAGAGGTGGAGTAGGAACATGAGGATGTTGTTGTTCTGGTGTTGAAGAGATACTGAGAAAGGAAGGAATTTTTATTGCTGGAAGGGGGGCTGTAAGAGATGGTGGTGTTGGATGAAGCTCTTCAGCAGGTGGGGGAGTGGCTTTAACAGCCCTGGTGCCTTTAGAAGCTGGGGTGGAAGAGGTAGAAGCCCTGGTTGGCTTGGTTATTGTCCTCTCCCACCTGCCAAATAAGGTACATGTGAGCCTTTTACTGGCATTGATGAATATGGTCTATGAGACGAGTGATTTAGCAGCTTTCTCCTTGAGGAAGATCCCTAGGATCCTTCCAAAACACACTTCTTTCTTATTATTTTTCTTCTTTATCAGATCAAAGAGGATCTGAGCCCAGTCCACTTGCTTCTTATTTATTACTGCACACATGACCAAGAACTGATGCCTTGTGATGTACTCATGGGCAGTATGCTTGCCAAGCAAGACCTTCCCAACAATATCTGCCAGAAACTTGTATGCTGCAGACAGATGCTTTTTTAATAATTTTTTTGGGTTGTCACTAGTATAACCCATCAGATTTAGCATCATATCAAACTCTTCAGAATCAATTTCTAATTCGTCTTCTCCACTTATCAAACCAAATATTTTAGTTAAAACTGCGGGAGTTAAGGAGACAGTGTTACCCGCGATTTATCCTATCATAGTATTGTCTTCAGAAGTGGATGAAGTATAAACCCACTCTATGATTTCTGTTCCTGCCAACTTTAGCCTTGTAGTCATCAGTTTCTTCAGATTCTGTTCTTCCAGAAGTTCCAGAATATATAGGAAGATTGGATGCGAGTGCTGGAATGATTTGAAGTCGACATCAAATCTAATGTCAAACTTCATAGCGGCTAGATCTCATGCTGGAATCGCCATGGAATCACCTGCAAAAGAGAGAAACGGTGATCAAGTGCAAGAGAACAGAAAGCGTGGGACGGAGGTCGAAGAAAACCTAAATATAGGGTTTTCAAGAATATGAATCGACAGACTCCGTTCCATGAAAATAAAATAAATTCTTTGAACTGAGGTCAATGAAATAATTTTGACTGAAATAATTCGTCGATCTTATTCAGAAGAATTGAAGATAGTTCGTCGAATTCCATTCGGCGAATACCTTCTAAAGAAAGTTCGTCGACGAAACTTGTTTCACTCAAAGAGAGTTCGACGATCTCCGTTCGACGAATATCTCTCAAACTTTCCCCGGTTCGTCGAACTCCGTTCGACGAACTTTGGAAAATTCATCGAGTGCAGACAGAAATCAAATAAAGTCTTCTACATTGATCATTCCAAGTTGATTTACAAAGAACATATGATTTCTCTCATCCAGAGGTTTGGTGAATATATCAGCCATTTGTAAAACAGTGTAGATATAGATAAGCTTAATTTTATTTTTGTCTACACACTCCCTAATGAAATGATGTCTTATATCAATATGTTTTGTCCTACTATGGTGAACTGGATTCTTGGTTATGGCTATAACACTTGTATTATCACAGAGTAAGGTTGAATTATTTAAGTTGAACACATAATCTAGTAGCTGATTTTGTATCCAAAGCATCTGTGAACAACAGCTGCCTGCTGCAATATATTTTGCTTCAGCAGTTGAGGTTGACACTGATGTTTGCTTTTTACAAAACCAAGATACTAATCTCATACCCAGGAACTGACAAGTCCCTGAAGTACTTTTTCTATCTACCCTGCATCCAGCAAAATCAGCATCAGAGTATCCAGTTAACTCAAATTTTGATTCAGCAGAATACCATAGGCCTAGATTAAGACAACTCTTTATATATCTCAAAATTCTTTTTAGCAAAATTAGATGAGATTCGTTAGGGTTCACCTGGAACCTAGCACAAATATATGTGGCAAACATAATATCTGGCCTACTTGCTATGAGGTATAATAGGGACCCAACAATGCCCCTATAAAGTTTCTGATCCACAGGTTTCTCTGGTACATCAGAGTCCACAACAGCATTGGTAGCAGTGGGAGTTTTCTTTGCTGAGGCATCAGCCATCCCAAACTCATTTAGAAGTTCTTTAGCATATTTTGCTTGAGAGATGAAGATGTCATTATGGAGCTGCTTCACTTGGAGACCAAGGAAGTAGGAAAGCTCATCCATGCTACTCATTTCAAATTTGGAATGCATGAGATCAGAAAACCTCTTGCATAATTTGGAATCTGTAGAGCCAAATATAATATCATCCACATAAATTTGTACTAATAAGATTTGGTCATTATGATGTCTAGTGAAAAGAGTTTTATCTACAGTTCCTCTTGTAAATTTATGCTCTAATAAAAAACTAGCTAAGGTCTCATACCAAGCTCTTAGAGCTTGCTTTAGACCATAAAGAGCCTTATGCAATTTAAAAACATGAGAGGGGTAAGTTGGAGAAACAAAACCCGGAGGTTGTTCTACATAAACCTCTTCTTGTAGCACTCCATTTAGAAAAGTACTCTTCACATCCATTTGAAAGTCCTTGAACCTCTTGTATACTGTATAGGCAAGGAATATTCTTATGACATCCAACCTTGCAACAGGTGCAAAGGTTTGATCATAATCAATTCCTTCTTCTTGCATGTATCCTTGAGCAACAAGCCTAGCCTTGTTTCTCACAATGACTCCTTGGGCATACAACTTGTTTCTGAAAACCCATTTGGTTCCAATAACTGGGTAGTTTTGGGGTCTTGGAACCAAATCCCAAACTCTACATCTCTCAAATTGATTTAGTTCCTCCTGCATTGCAAGGATCCAGTGGGGATCTTGCTCAGCATCATGAATGGATAGAGGTTTAACCTGAGAAAGAAAACAGACATACATCAAATCTTGGGTGAGTTGATGCCTTGTCTGTACACCTATTGATATGTCTCCAATTACTTGAGATCTGGGGTGATCCCTAAGTGTGACAAAATCAGTGGGTGGAGTTGGTTGTGCAACAGCATTTGGAATTAATTCCTCCTGTGCAATTGTATTTGCTGTTGGTAGAGATTCATTATCTTCAATTTCTTCTTCTTCACTTTCTTCAATGACTTGTGGAGAGGGATGAGTTGGAACCTCTTGGGTGAGGTTTAGTCCATCCAAGGTCTCACACAAGTGGGGTACCTGCATGTTGCTATTGGTAGGAACTTCTTTCTCCTTGTAATACATGTTAGTCTCATCAAATGAAACATGAATAGACTCTTCAATTTTTAATGTTGATTTATTAAAAACCCAATAGGCCTTGCTTACTTGGGAGTATCCTAGAAAAACTCCCTCTTCAGTCTTAGCCTCAAAGTTTCTAATGTATTTCTTATTATTATTGTGTATATAATAGGTACAACCAAATACTTTAAAATAGTTTATTTTAGATTTCTTCCCTTTGAGCAATTCATAGGGAGTCATGTTCTTTAATTTGTGAATTAAGCTCCTGTTCAGGACATAATTTGTTGTGCTGACAGCCTCTGCCCAAAAGGTTAGGGGCATGTAAGCATCTACAAGCAATGTACCTACAGCTTCAATGAGTGTCCTATTTTTCCTTTCAGCTACCCCATTTTGTTGGGGAGTTCTAGGAGCTGAGAAGCAATGTCTGATACCTTCTCTCTCACAGAACTCATGCATAAGAAGAGACTCAAACTCTGTGTCATGATCACTTCTGATCAATGTAACATGAGTAGAGAACTCAATTTGTATGATCCTGAGAAAATCTGTAAGAACCTTGAATGTATCTGACTTTGATCTCAGAAAGAATACCCAACTGAACCTGGAGAAGTCATCCACTATAACCAAAGTGTAGGATTTCCCTCCTAGGCTTTGTACAGTAATGGGTCCAAAGAGATCCAAATGTAGCAAGTACAAAATCCTAGGTGAATTACTCTTATTAACAGATTTAAAATTAGTTTTAGTTTGCTTGCCTAATTGACAAGCCCTGCAAAGACCTTCCTTCTTGTAGGGACCAGAAGGTAGACCTCTAACAAGGTTGTTCTTAGATAGCCTAGCAATGTTTTACAGATTTACATGACCTAGTCTTTTGTGTCATAAGTCATTCTGATGACTAGTTAAGTTAAGTAAACAGATATCAGTTTTGGCAGAAAGAAAATTTACTAAGTATATGTTGTCTTGTCTACTTCTAGTCAAAACTATTTGGTTGTTTTTATCAATAATAGAACAAGTGGATGGGTTAAAGTATACCTGATAACCATCATCACATAACTGACTTATGGATATGAGGTTATGCTTGAGTCCACTTACATATGTCACCTTTTTGAATGTGACAGCTCCTATCCTCACTTCTCCAAATCCTTCTAACTGACAACATTTTGAGTCATCAAAGATAACCTTTGGCCCCAGTTTGGACTTGTAGTTGATTAAGATGTCCTTACTGCCAGTCATTTGTTTTGAGCATCCACTGTCTAGGTACCAAGTTTGATTTACCCCTGGACAACTCTTCACCTGTAATAGAAAACAGTTAATGGTTTTTGACCCAGGCTACCTTGGGTCCTTTGTATGGCTGATAAGAAAAGCTGGAAATAATAGAGAAATTAGGTTGGGACTTATATCCTAGGGGGTGATATCTCCTAGGTGGTATGATCTAGTCAGCTACTGGATTAAATGGTTTCATAGAAGTATTTAAGTTGCTGTTGGAATTACAGTTTTGATCAAGTCTTCCAGGGTTCGACGAATTTCTGTAAGTTCGTTGACCAGAGTTCGACGAATTGGGTTGAGATCGTCGATCTCTGCCCAAAGAATGAACATGTTCATTCTCTGTGCCCCACGTTCGTTGACCTCTGTTCAACGAACCATACAAAGTTCGTCGATCGCAGTTAGATGAATGATTATTATTGTAGTCTGCGTTCAGAGATCATCGTTCTGAGTTCGACGATATGTTCCTATATCGTCGATCTGGGTTCGACGATAACTGCTGAACATTATTATTTTTATCATTCTTCTGATTTTTAATTTTGTCCTTAGCTTCAATTTGTTCTAAAATTTTATTAACCTTATTTACTTGTTTAGTGTTTTTCTTTCCTTTATCAGAGATAACATTTACAGGTTTTGAAAGATGATTCCTTTGGATTAGGGTTGGTTCACTAGATGTGGCTTCTAATCCTAATCTGTAGTTATTTGTTCTAGCATTAACTGTGCTGGTTATATCTAGCAATTTCAAAATTCTGCCATTTAATGATTCTTCTAATATCTTAGCTTTGCTAAGTCCTGATTTCAGAAAAATGATTTGTTCATTTGCAGATTTTAGTTCACTAGATAGAGTTGCATTTTCAGAGGTGATTTTATCTAGATCATTCAATTTATCTCTGAGAAATTTGATTTCCTTCTCAGAGCTTATCAAATCTAAGCATAGGTTTTTAAATTTAAATTTAAATTCATCAGATTCAAAATCATAAGATGTTATTACCTGATCTTCAGCGGACAGGTTTTCTTCATTATCAGATTCATCTGTATCTGATCTGCTACTGCTTGCACTAATTGTCATGAGGCAAACCTCCTTTGCCTTGGCCTCCACTTCTTCTTCACTGGAGCTGGAAGATGTGGATTCATCTTCTGTGTCACTCCATGTTTCAGCCACAAATCCTTTGTCTTTCTTTTTGTGCTTGTTGGAAGAGGGTCTGCTGTAATGCTGCTTCTTGATTCCTTCTCTTTTCTTCTTTCCTTCTTTTGATTTTCAGGACATTTAGACATGAAATGTCCTGGTTTCCTGCACCCATAACACACTACCTCTTTAGTGGGGGTTTTGTCATACCTTGGTTGGCTATCATTTCTGGATGACTTCCTTCTGAAGTTTTTTCTTGCCAGTTTGAAGAATCTCTTGGCAAAGAGGCTCATTAGCTCTTCATTGACTATTGGGGCTTCAGTTTCTTCAGCAGCCTTGAATGCAATGGATTCTTCTTTCCTTGCTGGGGGAGGATTCATGTGTTCCACTGCCTCTCTGGACTTGATTAGCTGCTCATATGACTTCAGTTTACCTAATAGAGATTCAGTTGAAATCTCATTCAGGCATCTGGCCTCCTTGATGGGCCAGATCCTGGTGTCCCATGAGCTTGGGAAGCACATTAGGTTCTTGTCATTCACTTCAGTCAAGGTGATTTCTTTATCTAAGGTCCTTAGCTCACTGATGATAGAGTTAAGCCTGTTATACATCACTTCAACTGTTTCTGCCTCATCCTTCTTGAAGTTTTCATAATGTGTGATGAGGTGTGATCTTCTATCTTTCCTCTCATCTGCTGAGCCAGCAACCATTTGATTGAGTGAATCCCAGATTGCTTTTGCATAGGTGCACTCAGCCACCTTCTGAAAGATGTCATCTAATATAGTTTGAGCCAATATGTTCATGGCTTTGGCATCAGCAATCTTTGCTTTCTTGTGAGCTTCAGTCCACTCAGGTGGTGGGACTGCATTGTTGCTGGAAGATGTTGTAGATGTAGATACCTGTGGGGGACCTGTCAAAATGGAATTGTAGATGTCTTCATCAATAGAATTCATGTATAGCCCAATTCTTGCCTTCCAGATGGCAAACTTAATAAGGTTGCAAACTGGAGGTCTGGTGCATGCATAATCCTTGTTCTGTGCCATGTCTGTGTTTCTAATTTAAATAAGAATAAGGTGATGTGTAGATCTAACAAAGGATCTTTTGATTCAAGATTTAACTTGTACAACCAAAGGAACCTGCTCTGATACCAATTGAAAGTGAGAGTTAGATCTGAAATACTCTAGAGGGGGGGGGGGGTGAATAGAGTATTCTTAAAAATTATTAAGAGCTATTACAGCTTTTCCTGTAAATTAATAAGTGCAGAAATTAATAAACTAGCAAACAATAAACCTAAATCACAAGCACAGCAAGAACAAAAGAAAAGGAGGCAACCAGACAACACAAGAATTTTATAGTGGTTCACCAACCTGGGTACATCCACTCTTCTACCACCCTTGGTAGGAATTCACTCAGGTTTTTGATCAGGTGCCTGACACCAATGAGCTTTATATCAGGTGCTCAAAAACCAACCCAAGTCTTTTGATCAGGAGACTTGCAACGAAGGAATCACTTTTGAAGGGAGATGACAACCCTTTACAGAGGTGGGGGTGAGATACGATTTTGTCTTCTCTTTCTCAATATACAACTGAGAAGACTGTGGATTGATTATAGTTTAAAGATCCCCCTGAGATGTAGAATGGATCAGGGAAAACTAAGAGCCAAGCTTCAGGGTGATAGGTCTTCAAACTAAATCCTTGACCAGCAATAATATTCAGGATCTTCTTGAACAGATTGAACTGAAGTTCTCCTTTGAAGTGTCCTGGAGTTCTTGAAGAAGGAAGACTCTTTATATAGGTATTGTTGTTCTTCTTCTTCAAGTGCTGATGAGCTTCTAGTCAAGAACTTTTATGTATCAGAGAATACTTCTGCTTTGATAGAGCAGATTATTCAAGATTGAATGTTTTTTGTAATCTCTATGTACTTCTCAGTAAGTTGTGCTCTGTGTGAAGCTTTTTCAATTGTACTTGATTCTCTTCTGTAAATCTTTATGTCCTTGTGTCTGCATTATTCTCTTCTTCTCTGTGTTTTGAAAATTTGAATACATCTGCAATTAATGCTGACAGCCTTGAGAATAATCGGCATTGATTTATTTCTCCAACTGTCCCGTGGAAAACCGGCAAGCAATAATCCTGGAGAAGACCTTAATTAATGTTTCTTCTAACGGATACATTCAGAGAATGTTAGAGCATTAATTACTCAGGAATTATCTCATTAGAGTGGGGACAGAAGGCCGGAAATAACTAAGTCTGGAATCGTCGAACAGTTGGCAGAATTCGTCGAACTGAGTCTGCAGTTCGTCGACCTGATATTGTATTCGTCGACCAGGCGGCTTCTGTTCGTCGAGCTGATTTCCATGATCGTCGAGCTGGAAATTGAACTGTTGTCTCTTTTGGTCTTTGCCTATTCGTCGAACTGGTAAATATGTTCGTCGACTGGAGTTCAGCAATTATTCTGGAGTTGTCAACTGTTCTGTGTCGATACAATTACTCATGTGTGTCGACACAAGTCTTCTTTGTGGTGTCGATATAGCCTTTCCATAATGTCGACTGATGATCTTGGTGTCGACATAAGTTCTTCTAGTGTCGACTCAGTTGGTGTCGACATATGCTCTGAGTGTCGACATAAGTCTTCTGGTTCCAGAATTCGTCGGGCAGAGAACTGAGTTCGTCAACCTAAGACTAGAGAATATAGTCTCGACAAAATGTTGTGATAGTCCATAGATTCGTCGACCAAAGAATAGTGTTCGTCGAGCTAAGTCTGGAGAAACTTGAATTCGACGAACTGAAAATGATTCTGGACTTAGCAAAATTGAAGGTGGGATCCAAGGATCGTCGATCTGAGACTGAAGTTCATCGAGCTCAGCTCAGAGAAAATATCTCTAAGATTGTCGATCTGAGAACGACTATCGTCGACCTAAGTTCGACGAACGTCGAACTCATTTTACTTGGTTTCTTGAGAAATTTCTGAATCTCTGTAAAAACTCTAAGTCTTGAGTCTCTGGCAGTCTGATGTTGGCTTGTCCATATGATGTTGTTACTGAGGACTTGGCCTAGACTCTAGGACACAACTTTGACCCTGGCTATACATGTTGGGTCACATCATCCTAAGTTAGTGAACCTAGCCCAAATCAAACTAGGGATCCAGCATCTTCTAGGAAGGAGGAGGAGACCACTAGCAGATCTCATGCCAAGGAGAAGATAGTGGCCTTCAAGGCTGAGTGCTCTAAGAAGAGTAAGGAGAGGATTATCTCTCCCCCAAGAAGGCATGTTGATTCAGACAGCTCTGAGTCAAATTCTTCTAATAGCAACATGTCGGATAGGGAATTTGTTGCCTTTTCTAGGCAGTTCTAGAAGATGATGAAGAAGAGGCAGTGGAAGAACAGTCCCTCCTCTTCCTCTCATTACTATAAGGATCACAATAGGTCCAAGAATAAGTACTCCAAAGGAGACAAGTATGAAACAAAACCTAACAAATATAGTTCTTCTAAAATTGTTTGTTATTATTATAGCAAGACTAGACATGTCATAGCTGACTGCCAAGTCAAGAGAAAGGAGACTGGTGAGAAAAAACATCACCACCAAAAGGGCAAGAAGTAAAAGACCTTCATTGCTAAGAATGAGAAGAGGTGGAGTCAAAATGACTCAGCTTCTTTAGATTCTAAAGAAGAAGAAGCCTATATAGGGATGTTTGTTGTTATTGTTGATGAAGATGAAGACTATCATACTGCAAAGAAAGGTATTAGGGCCCCTCTGTCACACTCAGACAGTGACATTAAGGTGGATGAAGATGAAAATAGCAGTTATGGGTTGATGGCCATGTTAGATGAAGAATCCAGTTAGGATCAGCCTGGTCTAGATAAGGTACATTCTATGTCCAGTACCTCCTCTGAATCTTACTATGAGACTAGTCCCAATTTTGATGCATGTTCTTCCTGTGATGAAGATGGGTCAGAATCTGAGGAAGATATCAATCAACTGATTGACAAGTATGGTGCCCTTCTGTATGCTTTGAAAAGGAGCAAGAGGTTGGCCAAGAAATAAGCTTAGGAGATTGTCTCGTACAGCTAGCTGCTTCCCTACAGTTTGAGTCAGCATCCTTGCTGGATCAGACGAGGAGGGAAGTCAGCCAACTAAAAACCATCTCAATCATCTAGATTGGAACCATCAACCATAAGAACAAGATCATTATGGATCTTGAAGAAAAGCTCCTCAAAGAAAGGAATCTAGTGGCTCAGTACTCAAAGCCTAAATCAGTGTTTCCCCTATTTGATACCTTCACCTCCCAAACAAATAAGATGGGACTGGGGTATATTAAGAGGAACACTTGAAGAATAAATAGGAGGAAGGGCAAGGGCCCTATTCAGCCTATTATCTCCTTTGAGAAAATTGTGCTGCCATCCAACAGGTATGACCAAGAAAGCATTTATGATCACTAGTTGAAAGGTAGATCCACTAGTGTGAACAAAAATATTCACAGCTATAGTGGAAGGAAATGCATCGGTCTGAGTGCCTTTAAGGCTCCCCATGAGAAAATTTACATGGCCCATCATGGACTATTTGTTTTTAGTGCACCAGCCCCTACTCTCAAGAATATGGCAGTGGACAATAGTCAAGCTCCTCCAGCAAAAATTCAGACCAAAAATAAGTCATCCAGCAAGCCTGACTTGGCTATCTCTGATGCAATCAACAACTTATCTTCTGCATAAAAGACTGCTGCTAGTGGCATTCACAGCAAGCCAAGTATTTCTACTGGAAGACTCACTTTCAGTCAGATCCTTGTTAAAAGAAACATGAAGAGAGCTGTTGCTCTCCCTTTTGAACAACCAGCTGTTGTCAGCTTGTCTACAAGAGCTATTCAAAAAAAGAGATATAATATTCATGAGTGCTCGTGCTATGGAAAAGTGGGAAATTTTCCCATAGATTGTTGGCACAACCCCAATATGTCTAGTGTAAGGGCAAGTATACCTGTCAGAAATGCTGCAGGCAGACAGGCTAATTTTCAGACTAACAAGAACCTAGGACCCTTTTGGGTCCTAAGGTAAATTGAAGTGTGGTTGCCGGTTAGTCCAAGTACCCATCCAATATGCTACTTGGAGAGTGGGTGTTACAGGAACATGACTGGAACAAGAAGTCTTCTAAAGGAATACCGTCTAGTAAAAAATTGACCAAAAGTGATCTTTGGTGGCTCAGACAAAGGAGTCACCAGTGGCTATGGTATGATCACCAATGGCATAGTCATAATCACAAAAGTGGCCTATGTGGAAGGGTTCTAACTCAACCTAATTAGCATAAGCAAACTATGTTATTTTGGCTATGTCATTGTATTCCACAAGGATGAATGTCAAATCAAAAGTTCAAGTGACCAAGAGGTCATTTTGACAGGCATTATGAGTGAGAATATTTATTATTTAAACTTTTTATGTTTAAGTTCTGACACCCATGTGTGTCTAGTTGCTAATGAGAAAGTCTCATATTATGTGCAATGGCACAAGAGACTAGATCACTTGAACTACAAGTCCATTAGCAAGCTCTTTAGTGGAGAGCTAGTCAGGAATGGTCCCAACATAAGATGCACCAAGGAGGGAATATGCTCTGCTTGTCAAAAGGGCAAGCAGACCAAAGCATTCTTCAAGATAATTGGTTACAAGGATTCTGTGAGGTGCTTATACCTCCTGCAAATGGACTTATTTGGTCCTATGCCAGTTCATAGTCTAGGTAGGAAAGTCTACACACTTGTGATAGTTGATGACTTCTCCAGGTTTGCTTGGGTGTTCTTCTTGAAGAAAAAGTCAGAAACTCTTGACACTTTTATGACCTTTGTCAGGCAATTTCAGAATGAAAAAGACAGTTCTATGGTTAAAATTAGAAGTGACCATGGTACTGAATTTCAGTCTGAAGGCAAGACAAAGTTTTGTGAATATCAAGGGATTTATCAGGAATTTTCTTCACCAATAATTCCCCAAAAAAATGGGATAGCTGAGAGGAAAAATATAACTCTCATAGAGGCTAGCAGGGCCCTTCTCAGTGACACTTCTCTCCAAGAATATTTCTGGGCTGAAGTAGTGAACATTGTATGTCATGTCCTGAATAGGGCCTCTATCAACAAGTACCACAAGAAGACTCCCTATGAGATTATGAAGGGTAGAAAACCAAATCTAGCCTATCTCAGGATCTTTGATAGTAAATGCTTCGTGCTCAGTAATGGGAAGTCTCATTTGACTAAGTTTGCTGCCAAATCCTATGAAGGGTTATTTGTTGGGTACAGTAACCATAACAAGGCATATAGGGTCTATAACTTGAAAAATCAAGTTGTAGAAGAATCTGTTAATGTAGTCTTTGATGAGTCATCAATGATTAAAAGTGAGTTGCCAAGCTCCTATAAATCTGCAAGTGTAGAGTTGAAGATGGGAAAACTAACCATCAAGGACAATCCTCCAACAACCCTAGTAGAAGATGATGGAGTATGCATTCCATAAGGAGATCATAGTGCACCTGACATGGATGAAGATCAGCAAGATCCAGCCAATGAGGGATCATCCCAGAGATCAGATAATTGGAGATGCTAGCCAAGGGGTTACAATAAGGAGTAGAAGCCAGAACATTACAATGTACTCCGGCTTCCTATCTTAGGTAGAACCCAAAAAGTTTGAAGATGCCAACATTGATCCATTTTGGATTGTGGCTATGTAAGAGGAACAAAACAAGTTCAAGAGATGCAAGGTCTGGAAGCTCGTTCTCAGTCCTCAAGGTCATAACATCATTAGAATCAACTGGATCTACAAGAATAATATTGATGAAAATGGTGTTATAGTTAAGAACAAAGCTACTCTGGTAGCCAAAGGATATAGACAAGAAGAAGGTATTGATTTTGATCAAACCTTTGCTCTTATGGCTAGACTAGAAGTCATAATACTATTCCTTGCATATGATGCACATAAGGTATTCAAGGTCTACCGGATGGATGTAAAGTCAGCTTTCCTTAATTGTGACCTAAGAGAAGAGGTCTATGTTGAGCAACCCTCAGGTTTTATCAATTCTAACTCACCTGATTATGTTTATAAGCCTAGGAAGTGATCAAACATGTAATCTCACTGCCAACGCGATATGAGCCTGCAGGGTCGCACATAAGAGATGTGGAGAAATTGGATGATTGACTGTGTTGGTAAAGGTTACCAATCACCGACCTGAATGGGGCTATGGGCAAAGTGTTGCCTTAAAGAATCGTCGGGTTGGGCAAATGTTGCCTTGAAGGACTGGTATGGATAGTCGACCGAAGGTCGACGAGAATCGTAGAGTATGGTACTCTGATTCTCGCCGATCGACGAGAATCGTTGAGTATGGTACTCTGATTCTCGCCGATCGACGAGAATCGTCGAGAATTGGTACGCTTATTCTCGACGATCGACGAGAATCGTCGACCGCAGGTCGACGGACGACGAGTATGGTCCACCCTGCATTCGGTAAGAATCGTCGAGTATTGTACTCTGATTCTCGCCGATCCTAGGTGATACTTGTCGACTGATTCTCGCCGAACCTGCTAAGTGATTCTCGCCGATCGTCGCCGATTCTCGCCGATTGATACTCACCGATTCTGGAACCCTATTTTTGGGTGGTCTGCGGATAGCGAAATTCCTAAGTCTATTTATGCCTTCGGTATAAAAGGGACACTTAGGGTTTTCGGGAATAATGCTTTTAGCTTTTAGCAGCCGATCGAAATCGACGGAAGCCGTTCCGCCCTTTCGCTCCGCCGATCCCGAATCCCGCCGATGGAAGGGTTCCGCCGCCGTGTTCGCTCCGTCGACCTCCTCCTCTCCGACGATCGTCGCTAGTGTTGCTCTTCCTGGCGCGGACCTAGCAGTCCGTGGAGAAGCAAGGTGCGGTTTTTCTCCTTCCCGATAATCCGTGCGACGGAAAGATCGGTGTTCTCCCACTCGTGTGGATTTCTGCAAAGACGTGGATATTATTCCACGTAGGACTCGCCACTAGCAAGAAGACGAAGTTTGGAGCATCTCCATTGAGTTGTGACTCAACGCCACCGAGGTAATTTTTGCCTAGTTGTTTTGTTAACTTCTTGATTCAACTACCATGGCCCGATCCCATCTCTTTTGGGTTTTCTTGATGTTTTATTCTTCCACTGCGTGCACAAGCGTTGTGCCATCCTCATAGAGAAACCCAATAGTGGTATCAGAGGGAGGTTGCGGCCATGATTGTTGTATTGGAAGTTTTGTTATTCCAGTGCGTGTAAACCTAGGGATTTAGAAGTGTTCTAACTGTCTAGATTTAGTCTTGGTACCCGCCAAGAACTTCTGGAATTTCGTGGGAATTTCTAATTGTTAGAAATTGTAGTCTCCTCAGCAGTAACCATCCCTCGGTTTTGTTTTGGATTTTGAATCCAACATAGAGAGATGAGCTTGTCTACTGCTTTAAGTTGAGTTGTCTTTGCCTTTGTCCAATGCATGTAAATCTGAGGATTTGGTAGTTTCCGGATGTTCAGATTTATCCCTTCCTTCTATCAATTGTTGATGGTGTCAGGATGTGCACATAAGGGATGCATGCGGTTTAGATATTGTTTTTCTTTGGATGTGCACATTGATCAAATGTTGATCATGGTTAATTGTTAACCTATAATTAAAATCCCTTCATCAAATATTAAGTGTTCGGATGCCTTCCGATGGATGACACTCTTCCTGCCTCGATCGATGAAGTGTGGGCTTGCCAAAGCAAGGTGCATTAATCTATCTTGGTAAGGGTGCGAGCGGATAATTGTGATATCCCACTATCGACATCGGGTCCAGCTTAACTAGGTGACCTCAAAGGTTGAGTGCCTAGAGGCATAGGGTTGGCATGCACCATATGATGGATGTGAATAAGGAGTTATTCACCAACCATACAAGAATTGCATGAGTATGTAATTGTCAAGCGTTGCCTACCTAAATAACCGCATCGTGAGAGGAAAGCCAAAGCTGACTCATTGTGTTGGTGAAATATGGATCTTGTCCACTAAGAGAGTAGCTCGCATGAACTCTCCGAATTGTTAGTGAGGGCTATCATTTCGAATAAAATAGTGGGAGTGTTTTAATTGAAGTACAAAATAAAATAAGTTGTATTTGAAATTTTGGTACTGATTTTATTCTGCATTAATTCTTGTAGAATTCCATGGCAAGTGTTTCACACTCCACTTTGTCTCTGAGAACCATCCTTGAGAAGGATAAGCTCAGTGGGACTAATTACATGGACTGGTATAGGAACCTGAGAATTGTTCTCAGGCAAGAGCGAAAGCTCTATGTCTTGGAAGAAGAAGCCCCTGAGGTGACGACCGGGAACTCTTCCCGTGCTGAGAAGGATACTTATAAGAAGTATACTGATGATGCTTTAGATGTCGAATGTCTTATGCTTGCCACTATGAACTCTGAGCTTCAGAAGCAACATGAGAGCATGGGGTGCAAGGAGATTGACGAGCATCTCAAGAAAATGTTTCAAGGGCAGGCTTGTCAAGAGAGGTTCGACATCACAAAAGCATTGTTTCAGTGCAAGATGGGAGTTCGAGACTCAGTAGGGACTCACGTACTCAAGATGATTGGGTATATAGAGAACCTTGAAAGGCTGGGTTTTCCTCTTGGTCAAGAGTTAGCCACAGATCTGATCCTGCAATCGTTGCCGGACAGTTATGAGCAGTTCGTCTTGAACTACAACATGAATGAAATAGACAAGACACTGCCCGAACTCCTAGGCATGTTGAGAACTGCCGAAATCAATATGAAGAAGGCCAAGCCTGCCAGCCCCATACTGATGGTGCATAAGGGCAAGGGCAAGGCCAGGGGCTCTAAGAAGACGAAGGTGGGACCTAAGTCATACCTTGAGCCCAAGTCTTCAGCACTGATGAAAAAGAAGAGCACGGTGAAGGAAGGGAAATGCCACCATTGTGGCAAGGCTGGTCATTGGCGGAGGAACTGTGCTTCGTACATTGAAGGTCTGCAGAAATTAAAGGGAGGTATGACTTCCGCTTCAAATGTTTACGTTATAGAGATAAACATTTCTGCTCCTTCATCTTGGGTATTGGATACCGGATGTGGTTCTCACATTTGTACAAATGTGCAGGAACTGGAAAGGAGAAGATTGCTGAGTAAAGGGGAGGTGGACCTCCGCGTCGGCAATGGAGCAAGAGTTGGTGCTGTAGCCGTAGGGGTTTACCGTCTTTCTTTGCCCAGTGGGCTTGTAATAGAACTAGATAATTGTTATTTTGTTCCGGCCATAACTAGAAACATTATATCTATTTCATGTTTGGACATGATTGGATTTTCTTTTATAATTAAGAACAACTATTGTTCTATATTTAAGAATGATGTTTGTTATGCTGTAGCCCAATTGTTTAATGGTCTTTATGTTTTGAACTTGGACCATCTGATCTGTAATGTAGAAAATAATAAAAGACTAAGAACAAATGACTTGAACCCTACATTTCTCTGGCATTGTCGTTTGGGCCATATCAACGAGAAGCGCATATCCAAGCTCCATAGAGATGGACTTTTGGACTCATTTGATTATGAATCATTTGAGCGATGCGAATCTTGTTTGTTAGGCAAAATGACTAAAGCTCCTTTCACTGGTTATACTGACAGGGCTGAGGATCTCTTGGGTGTTGTACATAGTGATGTATGCGGACCCATGAGTTCCATGGCTAGAGGTGGGTATTTCTACTTTGTTACATTTACTGATGATTTCAGTAGATACGGATATGTGTATCTTATGAAGTGCAAATCTGAGACCTTTGAAAAGTTCAAAGAGTTCAAGAATGAAGTAGAAAACCAGTTTGGTAAAAGGGTTAAAGCACTCCGATCTGATCGAGGTGGCGAATACCTGAGTCATGAGTTTCGTGATCATCTGAAAGAGTGTGGTATTGTATCACAGCTCACTCCACCGAGAACGCCACAACATAATGGTGTGTCTGAGAGGAGAAATCGTACTCTGTTAGACATGGTACGTTCGATGATGAGTCATGCAGGCTTGCCTGTTTCCTTCTGGGGTTTTGCTTTAGAGACTGCTGCAATGACACTGAATCGCGCTCCAACAAAAACGGTTCTGAAGACACCATATGAGATATGGACTGGGAAGCGTCCTAGTATGTCGTTCATTAAAGTTTAGGGCTGTGAGGCATACGTGAGACGTCAAATGCCTGACAAGCTGGAACCCAAATCGGATAAATGTTATCTGGTGGGATATCCTAAGGAAATGAAAGGGTATTACTTTTACCTACCGTCTGAGGGCAAAGTGTTTGTCGCAAGGACTGGTGTCTTCTTGGAGAAAGAGCTCTTATCAAGAAAGACTGAAAAGGTAGAGCTTGAAGAAGTTCAAGAACCACATGTAATGAATGAACCGGAATTGGATTCTGAGACAGGACTACAAGATGTTGTAGCTAGAGAACCTGCTCAGGGAACACAAGTCCTACGTAGATCTGGTAGACCGAGGTTTGAGCCTGAGAGATATGGATTTCTCATATCTCAAATAGGTAATGTGTTGCTTATAGATCATGATGATGAACCATCAACCTACCAAGAGGCTATGAATGGACCGGACTCCGACAAATGGCTTGAGGCTATGAAATCCGAAATGGACTCCATGTATGCAAACCAAGTTTGGAACTTGGTGGAACCACCTGAAGGGGTACGACCCATAGGGTGCAAGTGGGTCTTCAAGAAGAAGACTGACATGGATGGGAATGTACAAACATTCAAAGGGCGACTGGTGGCTAAGGGTTTCAAGCAAATTCATGGTATTGACTATGATGAGACCTTTTCCCCTGTTGCCATGGTAAATTCCATAAGGATATTGCTTGTTGTTGCTGCGTATTATGACTACGAGATCTGGCAGATGGATGTCAAAGCGGCTTTCCTTAATGGAAACCTCCTTGAGGAAGTGTATATGACACAACCCGAGGGTTTTGTATCCCCAGATGAAGCCACTAAAATATGCAAGCTGAATAAGTCCATTTATGGACTGAAACAGGCCTCTCGAAGTTGGAATCTTCGTTTTGATGAGAAAATCAAAGAGTTTGGTTTCATCAAGAATGAAGATGAGCCTTGTGTTTACAAGCGAATCAGTGGGAGCATTGTTGTCTTCCTGATATTGTATGTAGATGACATACTGTTGATTGGGAATTACATTCCTACCCTGAAAGTTGTTAAGAACAACCTAGGGAACTTCTTTTCAATGAAGGATTTGGGTGAAGCGACTTATATACTCGGTATTAAGATCTATAGAGATAGATCGAAGAAGTTGCTGGGTTTGACCCAGAGTACGTACATCGAAAAGGTGTTGAAGCGGTTCAACTTGCTTGAGTCCAAGAAAGGATTTTTGCCCATGTCTCATGGTGTGAATCTCTCTAAGGACCAATGTCCAAAGTCTTGTGAAGATAAGGACCGCATGAAGTTGATTCCATATGCTTCGGCAATTGGATCAATCATGTACGCGATGTTATGTACTCGACCCGACGTCTCCTTTGCTTTGAGCATGACTAGCAGGTATCAGTCAGACCCCGGTGAGTGTCACTGGATTGCAGTCAAGAATGTCCTGAAGCACTTGAGAAGGACTAAGGATGTGTTCTTGGTGTATGGTGGAGAGGAAGAGCTCGTTGTAAGTGGTTACACGGATGCTAGCTTCCAAACTGATAGAGATGACTCCAAGTCTCAGTCAGGTTTTGTGTTTTGCCTGAATGGAGGAGCTGTGAGCTGGAAGAGTTCCAAGCAAGAGACAGTTGCTGATTCTACAACAGAGGCCGAGTATATCGCCGCAGCTAATGCGGCGAAGGAGGCTGTATGGATTAGGAAATTCATCGGCGAGCTTGATGTAGTTCCTAGCATTGTTGGTCCCGTAGTTCTCTACTGTGATAACAATGGTGCAATTGCATAATCTAAGGAACCTAGATCCCATCAGCGCTCCAAGCATATACTTCGGCGGTTTCATCTTATTCGTGAGATTGTCGAACGAGGAGATGTAAACATTTGCAGAGTGCCGACTGAGGAGAATATTGCGGATCCACTGACAAAGCCTCTCGCGCAGAGAAAGCATGATGGTCATACTAGATCGATGGGTATACGATACCTAAATGATCAACTCTAGTGAGAATCTTGTGGATTGCATGTAAACTTGTATTTTGTTGGCTATTTGTTCATATGATGAACATTGTACCTAGTTTTTCTTTTACAATTAATGACAATTTCTTTTATTATGAGTTTTTCTATATGATAGTTAAATGTTAACATAATAGATACCCTTAGAATGTTCGCTTCCATGGGACATCAAGTACGTGACTTGAATGTGAGAGCCTATGATTTATTTGAAGCTTCATTCTTAAAAGGTCCCTGGTCGAGTATCATCATAGAAGCTAAGGGTGATGATGGTACTTGAAGACTAGCACGTGCATTGACTGATGACCGGTTCTCACAGGTCATGATATTGTGATATCAAGTCATCACGTGGGTACTTGTTAGTGAACAAGTTGTACTGGACAGACCCAACCTGAGACTGCTCTGTGGATTGTCATCCAATCGTGTCACGAGCAGGTCTCAATTGACAATGGTGTTGTGGTCCTTTGACCTGAAGTCACAGCATTCATCAAGTGACGAAGAGCGTGCTTTGATGCTATCTAAAGTCTTCCTTGAGAAAGGTTGATGATAAGGGTGGTTGTTGGGCATGTTACGAATCATTTGGGTGTTTGTGTGTGAGCAGATATGGGATTTGTCCTCCTGTATGACAGGAGTTGCATCCATGGGCCCCTTGATGGAACTGGACTGAGAAATGCATGTCCATGCTTGGTTGAGTCAATATGTGATATTGGACTCACCATTCTCTGGAAGTCCGTCCTGGATCAAGTAACTTGGATTGAGCTATTACGAGGGTGACACGGTCCATGCCTCTAGTTCTTTCCGGATGTAAGGGACAAAGGGACAAAGACAACGCTGATATATTGGTCATAAAGGCTTATGAGTTATAAACTCTTATTGCTTGGGGAGCAATGATGCATTGCTAGATGCCGCTCATTGTTTGTGAGGTTTTTGCTTTGATACTTTCGAGATCAAGTGGGAGTCTGTTGGAGTTACCATTGTGATCTAGAAGTGATCAAACATGTAATCTCACTGCCAACGCGATATGAGCCTGCAGGGTCGCACATAAGAGATGTGGAGAAGTTGGATGATTGACTGTGTTGGTAAAGGTTACCAATCGCCGACCTGAATGAGGCTATGGGCAAAGTGTTGCCTTAAAGAATCGTCGGGTTGGGCAAATGTTGCCTTGAAGGACTGGTATGGATAGTCGACCGAAGGTCGACGAGAATCGTACAGTATGGTACTCTGATTCTCGCCGATCGACGAGAATCGTTGAGTATGGTACTCTGATTCTCGCCGATCGACGAGAATCGTCGAGAATTGGTACGCTTATTCTCGACGATCGACGAGAATCGTCGACCGCAGGTCGACGGTCGACGAGTATGGTCCACCCTGCATTCGGCAAGAATCGTCGAGTATTGTACTCTGATTCTCGTCGATCCTAGGTGATACTCGCCGATTGATTCTCGCCGAACCTGCTAAGTGATTCTCGCCGATCGTCGCCGATTCTCGCCGATTGATACTCACCGATTCTGGAACCCTATTTCTGGGTGGTCTGCGGATAGCGAAATTCCTAAGTCTATTTATGCCTTCGGTATAAAAGGGACACTTAGGGTTTTCGGGAATAATGCTATTAGCTTTTAGCAGCCGATCGAAATTGACGGAAGCCGTTCCGCCCTTTCGCTTCGCCGATCCCGAATCCCGCCGACGGAAGGGCTCCGCCGCCGTGTTCGCTCCGTCGACCTCCTCCTCTCCGCCGATCGTCGCTAGTGTTGCTCTTCCTGGAGCGGACCTAGCAGTCCGTAGAGAAGCAAGGTGCGGTTTTTCTCCTTCCCGATAATTCGTGCGACGGAAAGATCGGTGTTCTCCCACTCGTGTGGATTTCTGCAGAGACATGGATATTATTCCACGTAGGACTCGCCACTAGCAAGAAGACGAAGTTTGGAGCATCTCCGTTGAGTTGTGACTCAACGCCACCGAGGTAATTTTTGCCTAGTTGTTTTGTTAACTTCTTGATTCAACTACCATGGCCCGATCCCATCTCTTTTGGGTTTTCTTGATGTTTTATTCTTCCGCTGCGTGCACAAGCGTTGTGCCATCCTCATAGAGAAACCCAACAGAGGGATCATCCCAGAGATCAGATAATTGGAGATGCTAGCCAAGGGGTTACAATAAGGAGTAGAAGCCAGAACATTACAATGTACTCCGGCTTCCTATCTTAGGTAGAACCCAAAAAGTTTGAAGATGCCAACATTGATCCATTTTGGATTGTGGCTATGTAAGAGGAACAAAACAAGTTCAAGAGATGCAAGGTCTGGAAGCTTGTTCCCAGTCCTCAAGGTCATAACATCATTAGAATCAACTGGATCTACAAGAATAAGATTGATGAAAATGGTGTTATAGTTAAGAACAAAGCTACTCTGGTAGCCAAAGGATATAGACAAGAAGAAGGTATTGATTTTGATCAAACCTTTGCTCCAATGGCTAGACTAGAAGTCATAATACTATTCCTTGCATATGATGCACATAAGGTATTCAAGGTCTACCGGATGGATGTAAAGTCAGCTTTCCTTAATTGTGACCTAAGAGAAGAGGTCTATGTTGAGCAACCCTCAGGTTTTATCAATTCTAACTCACCTGATTATGTTTATAAGCCTAGGAAAGCATTGTTTGGGTTGAAGCAAGCCCCTAGGGCATGGTATGAGACCCTGTACAGCTTTCTCATTGAGAATAAATTCTTAGAGGAAAGATAGACAAGATACTATTCCTAAGGGAACTCAAGGCCAAGATCATCCTGGTCTGGATTTATGTAGATGACATAATATTTGGGTCTACTGATAATAAACTCTACAAGAAGTTTGTTAAACTTACGCAGGGGAAATTTGAGATGAACAGTAGGGATGAGCCCAAGTACATCTTGGGCCTCCAAGTAAGACATTCTGAGAATGGATTATCCATTTCACAGTCTAAGTTAACCAGAAAGTTAATTAAAAAGTTTGGAATGGAGAGTGCCTCCATCATGAAAACTCATATAGGGTCAAATGTGTCATTGAACAAGGATGAGATAGGAAAACCTATTGATGAAACCCTATATAAAGACATAATTGGCTCCCTCCTCTATCTTACTGCTAGTACATATATGTTACATGTGTTTATGCTACATACCAGACTTATCCTAAGGAGTCTCACTATTCTGCAGCTAGAAGAATTATGAGATATATGAAGGGCACACCTGATCTTGTCCTATGATACCCTAGTAAAAGTGATTTTGAGCTAACTGGGTATTCAGATGCAGATTTTGGTGGTTGTAGAGAAGATAAGAAAAGCACATCTAGCTCCTGTCAATTCTTATGAGGAAGACTTATATCTTGCAGCAGCAAGTAGCAGACTAGTGTTCTCATATCAGCAGCTGAGTCTGAATATATATCAGTAGGGAGTTGTTGTGCTCAGCTGCTGTGGATCAAACACCAGCTCCAGGACTACAACCTAAAGCTAAGTAACACTCCAATGTATTATGATTCCATTAGTACAATCTCTATTGCTAGGAATCATGTATCTCACAGCAGGACTAAGCACATGGAGATTCGGTATCACTTTATTAGAGAGAATGTGGAATGTGAAGACATTAGTCTTGAATTTGTCGCAACTGACAAGCAAGTAGCTGATATCTTAGTCAAACCACTAGATGAAGCTAAGTTCAACTCCTTCAAATTTGATTTGGGTATATTTAATTTAGTTCAGCGTCAGTAGCTCTCCATATATATTTTTTGCAGGTAGTGTTAATCTTTACAGGATAATCAAGAAGAAATGGACAACGTATCCAGGCGTCAAGTATGCTGCGACAAGATCAGGCATCGAGCGCGCTGAGTTTAAGTTCTCAGGTGTCGAGTGCATTGAGACAAGAAGCATCATGTGCGTCGAGTGCGTCAAGTCCACTCAACACATGCTCCCAGTGACGTCAATATACAGATAAGTATCGAGATTTAATCTCAGACGTGAATCACTTCTTGATTTTAACAAGGTACGCGCCTCTCCACATTCCTTACTTAGAGGCAAGTATAAATAGACCTAAGTGTGCTTAGAATAAGAAACACTATTATTGGCCCTTGCGAATTGTTATCTACCTGCGACAAAAACTCCGAAAATCTACATCAACTCTCAGAATAATTGGCACCAAAGAGATTGGATTTCCTGTTCGAGGGTTCAGGGCTGGTTAGAAATTGATTCAAGGATGCGCCTAAGGAAGTTCAGCTAGTTATCCATCTACTGTAGGTTGTTTACCTAGAATATGTTCTCTTAGATCCTAGCCTGCTTTGGAAGAGAGAAGTTCTGGAGTTATACTCAACTACTAAGGTCGACTCATCATCCATTAAACTCAGGTCCTTCATCAGTGGAAATAAGGTTAATATTTCCCCCAAAAGACTGAGCAAGGCACTACAACTACCCAAATTTAGATTGTCAGATGAAGAAGATGAATTGGATCAAACCAATATCAATTTTGCACTAAAGTGGCATGGACTCTCAAAGCACACCACTGGTTTGATTCTGAGGAAAGAACTGAACCTGAAAGAAAAATTTCTTGCAGATGTTTTTGGGAAGTCACTGCTGTGCAAGTCTCGCTCCCATGACAAAATATCCAAAAAGATGTTTGATTTAATGTTAAGAATAATTCTTTCTAAAAAGACAGATTGGGGTAGAGTACTCTTTGACAGAATTGTAGAGTTTATCCTAGAGCCAAACCTGGGTGGAATTCTATCTCTGTTTCTGCACAATAGTGTTCCAGGGATCCTTAACATAAGGCTAGAAGCAAGAATCCATCACATTAGAAGGATGGACTCAAAATGCTTGATAGATGGGAAAGTGTTCTGCAACCTCACCAACAGTCAGCTGAAAAGAAAAAGAAAATGGCAGTTCTTATTCCAGATGACAGCACAAAGAGCGGCTCATCTGAGAATAGTGGAGAAGAGCCTCATGACCCAAATCTCTCTGAGTCTACTGCAAGGGTCGAGTTGACCAGACCTCAATCTGAAGAGAATCAAGCAGAAGCCATGGTCACACGGGAAGGTATACAAGTGGGAAATACATGTGCTGATGTTCAGGGGGAGATATCTCCAATGGGTGGTGCAGTTTAGGAGGAGATTCACCAGATTCCTGCTCAAAATGAGGGGAAGACCATCCAGTATATTCAAGAGAAATTGGACTCCTTCATTGAGAATCTGGAGAAAAGGATTGCTGAAACTTCAGAGAGCCTAGAAGTTGTGCTTTTTTGTACACAAGTTGAGGAAGATCAACTACTTGAGAGAGTTATAGAAGATGCACTTGCTGAAGGGGAGCACAATCTGCTCATGAAGGAGAGTAACCAAATTCCTGCTGAGCAGGTTCCACCTACTGAAGCAATGGAAGAGGTATAACTAATCAACCCTACTGAAGATCTGAATGTCCCTATGGACATTGCAGAAGTTGAGGTGGAGATTCACACTGAACTCCCTGCTCAATAGAATGTTTATACTATAGACTCTTCTGATTTAGAGATGGGCAATACTGCTGATGAAAATGCAACTCAATACTCTTCTAATTATAAGATGGCTGATTTTGAAGCTAGAGAAGAAGAAAGGCCAGAGCAACAGAACATTTGTGATGAAGGAATTTCCACCAGGGTTGATGATATGTCACATTTCCTTCTAGCCCAACTAAAAGGGTTACTGGATGACCAAAGAAGGCAACTGGAACACTTTGTGGATGATTTCATAAAGGAAGTGAGAAAAGACCTTTCTACTGAGATCAAATATATAAGATTTGAGATTAATCTGCTGAGATCCAACACTGTATTAATCTTCAAGAGGGCTGCTCCTGCAGTAACTTTCACAGAAAGTAAACTGACAGAATTGGGTCAGATTCAAAATGGAATAGTAGAGAATGAGATTATTCTTTCTGGAAACATGCTTGCAGTCCATAATACACAGAAGGAATTGTTGGAAAAACACAAGACTATTCTTGAAAGAAGAATGGATGCATGTGACCAAGTTCTAGATGAACACTTGCTTAAGCTCAAGGGCCATGACACCATTGGTGTTAACTATCTGGATGATCAGTTAACAAAGGTCAGCACCTCCCTGACTAAAGATGTCTCTGAAGAAGTCAAAAAAGGGAGAGAAGGAAGTGATAAGGGCAAATACTGAAAATGCGGTGTGGACTACAAATATTATAAGACGGTCAATGAGACTTGAGCAACTCACGTATGACAATATACCTGTTGTTACTTAACATGTACAAGAAGCACTACATTATAGGTTGCTGGGCCAATATAATGATCATTATACAGAGTAGTATGATTCTCAGTAATATGACATTCAAGAAGGTACTCAGTGTGCTGAACTTGCAATTGATGCTGAAATTCCCTCCTTCAGCCCCACTGTTGAGCAGATTGTCAAGGACAAAGGAAAATCTGTTGTTAAAGAATAAGAAGGGGTCAGGCTTAACAAGAAGAGGCACATAGAAGAAATGGAGTCCATGCCAGACTTTGAGCAATGGAGTCCTCAATCTAGGATTATAATTTTGTCTGCCTGGGACCAAGTCAATTCCAAGAAAACTGAGAGGGGAAAGCTTTACAGCACCCTAGAATGGGCAAAGTTAGAGAGGAATGAAGAAACTAGGAGGAAGTATAGAAGAGATAAGAAATCAGGTGTTCTGCCACCAGATGCATTAGATCCAAGCAAATACTTCCTTAAGCCTTACAGCTATTTTGAGTGGCAAAAGGAAAAGAGAGAAGATGAAGCAAAGTCTACAAAGAAGTCCAACAAGGGGATAGTAAATAAGGAACCAGAAACATAAGATGTTTTATTTTTTTCCTTAAGGGGCTTTTTTGAATGTGAACAATGTTTTACGCACACTGGTCAAATATAATTATTGCCTTTATATATATTATTGTGCTTGTGTATGTGCTTCAATTTTTGTTCTAAATATTATGTGTATGTTTATCTTGTGTGTGTTTGTGTATATCATTGTCTAAGATTTTGACTTCTTTCAATAAGGGGGAGATTGTTGGGTCCATTGATCGCAATGTCCCAGATTTGAATAAGACCTATAATACATTGGCATACATAGTATTGCATTTGATGCATGCTTTAAGTTCTATGTATGCACGTTGCTCTTTGTTCACTGTTCAAATAGGTTGTCTAAGCACAATTGACAGGTGGACACAAGACAAGATGTTGACAAGGAAGAAATCTGCCTAAGTCCAGTTATGTTGAGTGAAGGCAAATCACTCAATGCCAGATGGCTTTAAGCATTGAGTAAAGCCCAGGTAGTCAAAGTCGCGGCATTGCCAAAGCAGAAATCTGGTTAAGTCTAGAAGCGTTGAGTGAAGACAGTTCACTCGATGCCTAGAAGCCAGAAGTGTCGAGTAAATCTCAAACAGTCAAAGCTAGAGAAAAGCTAACAAGAATTCTGGCTAAATCCAGAAGCATTGAGTGAAGGCAGTTCACTCAACACCCTGAAGAGAAAGCATTGACAAAACACAGTTCAGTTAGATCTGCAGTTTTGTTTAACTTGGAAATCTAAGGATATATGGTTTGGGTGAAGACAACTCACTCATGCCTATTCAATAAAAAACTTTTCTAAGGTCAGAAGCGTTGAGTGAAGGTAGTTCACTCAATGCCTACTCAAAAAATAGGCAAAGGCAGAAAGCGTTGAGTGAAGATAACTCACTCAACGCCATAATACAGTAAAAATCAACTAAGTCCAGATGCGTTGAGTGATGAAGGCTCACTCAACGCCTAATCAGTTAGACTACAATTGTCAATAATCATTAAGTGATGAATGACCACTCAATGCCTGGTGGTGCAAAATTCTGACCAAGTGTTTTGGCATTGAGTGACAAGTCTTCACTTAACGCCTATGCAGAATTGTCTAAAATTGGTTAAGTCCATAGGTGCTGAGTCATGATGACATCAACAGGAATTCAAATGTTGCGGGAAAGGAATAGTAGATGACAAATGGCATCGCTTGCTTGTTGTACAACAAATAATGCTAAAGAAAAGTCACAGCTACCAACTCCATGTGGTCTCACTACTCAAAGATCCATTGGATGGCAGGATAGAATTAGAAAAGAAAGGAAGAAGAAGAGATCATTTTCGTGATAATTAATTTTGAAAAGACAGAGTTTCATCTTCTTCCTCTCAAACTAGTTGTAGAGCTTGAATAGTTTGCTCTTTCTGGTGATCTTGAAGTTCAAGCAAGTTGGTTGTTGACATTCTCATCTTCAACAGCAAGGTCAGAGAGTAATCTCTCTGAGGAAGAAGAAGGGACATAGCAAGCCCTAGCTGCAGTTACTTCACAACTGAAGAAGAACATTCTTAAAGCTCCTATCTTGGAGCTGTGAGAAAGATAGGACTATGTCATCTCAGTTCAGGAAGAGGTAGACTCAGATATATCATCTCGGGAGTCATTCAACATCAACTACCAACCTTACTTTCTATAGAATCTTAATTGATCTGAGTGTAGGGCTAAATTATAAAGGCTGAGGCAGGATCTTTCTGTAGAAGTTCAGGAATAACAGGTATGTTATCGTATGTGAGTTGCTCAAGTTGAGCCTCTTATAACATTTGTAGTCCACTCAAGTTCTAGATGATCACTTGATCGAGCTCAAGGGTCATGTCACCATTGGTGTTTACTATCTGGACGATCAGTTAACAAAGTAAAGCACCTCCCTGACTAAAGATGTCTCTGAAGAAGTCTAAATGGGGGAGAAGGAAGTGATAAGGGCCAATATTGAAAATGCAGTGTGGACTACAAAGGTTATAAGAGGCTAAATGGGACTTGTGCAACTCACATATGACAACATAACTGTTATTCTTGAACATGTAAAAGAAGCACTGCATGATGTGTTGATGGGCCAATACAATGATCAGTATGCAAGGCTACATGATTCTCAACAATATGACATTCAAGATGGTACTCGGTGGTCTGAACCTGCAATTGATGCTGAAATTCCCTCCTTCAGCCCCACTGTTGAGCAGATCATCAGGGACAAAGGAAAACCTATTGCTGAAGAAGAAGAAGGGGTCGGGCTTAGCAAGAAGAGGTACGGAGATGAAATGGAGTCCAGACCAGATTTTGAGTAATAGAGTCCTCAATCTAGGACTATAATTTTGTCTACCTGGGACTAAGTTAACTCCAAGAAAACAGAGAGGGGAAAGCTTTATAGCTCCTTAGAATGAGCAAAGCTAGAGAGGAATGAAGAAGCTAGGAGGAAATACATAAGGGACAAGAAATCAGGTATTCTGTCACCAGATGCATTAGAGCAAAGCAAATAATTCCTCAAGCATTACAGTTATTTTGAGAGGTAAAAGGAAAAGAGAGAAGATGAAGCAAAGTCTGCAAAGAAGACCAACAGGGGGATAGTAATTAAGGATTCAAAAATATGAGATGTTTTATATTTTCCTTAAGGGGCTTTTTGGAATGTAAACAATATTTTAAGCATACTAGTCAAATATAATTATTTCCTTTATGTATATTATTGCGGTTGTGTGTGATTAAATTTATATTCTAAATATTCTATGCATGTTTATCTTCTGTGCGTGTTGTGTATCATTGTCTAAGGTTTTGACTTCTTTAAATATGGGGAGATTGTTGGGTCCATTGATCACAATGTCCCAGATTTGAAGGAGGCATATAAGACAATGGCATACATAGTATTGTATTTGATGCATGCTTTAAGTTATATATATGCAGGTTGCTCTTTTTTCACTGTTCAAATAGGTTGTCTAAGCACAAATGGCAGGTGGACACAAGACAGGATGCTGATAGGGCAGAAATCTGCCTAAGTACAGATACATTGAGTGAAGGCAGATCACTTAATGCCAGATGGATTTAAGCGTTGAGTAAAGCCTAGGCAGTAAAAGCCTCAGCATTGCCAAAGTAGAAATCTGGTTAAGTCCAGAAGCGTTGAGTGAAGACAGTTCACTTGATGCCTAGAAGTCAGAAGCATTGAGTAAAGCTCAAACTGTCAAAGCCAGAGAAAAGCTCACAAGAATTCTGGCTAAGTCCAGTAGCATTGAGTGAAGGCAGTTCACTCAATGCCCTGAAGAGAAAGCATTGACAGAACACAGTTCAGTCAGAGCCGCGGGAGTTGTTTAACTTGGAAATCTATCTAAGGACAGATATGTTGAGTGAAGACAACTCACTCAATGCCTATTCAACAAAAAATCTATCTACGGTCAGAACCGTTGAGTGAAGGCAGTTTACTCAATGCCTACTCAATAAAAAAGGGCAAAGGCAGAAAGCATTGAGTGAAGACAACTCACTCAATGGCTTAATACAACAAAAATCGACTAAATCCAGATGTTTTGATTGATGAAGGCTCACTCAATGCCTAGTCAGTTAGACTACAATTATCGATAATTGTTGAGTGATGAATGATCACTCAATGCCTCTTGGTGCAGAATTTTGGCCAAGTGTTTTGGCGTTGAGTGATAAGTATTCACTCAATGCCTATGTAGAATTGTCTGAATTTTGCTAAGTCCACAGGTGCTGAGTCATGATGACCTCAGCAGGAATTCAAATGTTGCGGGAAAGGAATAATAGATGACAAATGGCGATGCTTGCCTGTTGTATAGCAATTAATGCTAAAGAAAAGTTGCAGCTACCAACTCCAGGTAGTCGCACTGCTCAAAGAGCCATTGGACGGTGGGATAGAATTAAAAAATATCAAGGAATAAGAAGAGATATTTTTCGAGACAATTAATTTTGAAAAGACAGAGCTTCATCTTCATCTTCTCAACCTAATTGTAGAGCTTGAAGAGTTTTCTCTTTCTAGTGATCTAGAACTTCAAGCAAGTTGGTTGTTGCCATTCTCATCTTCAACAGCAAGGTTAGAGAGTAATCTCTTTGAGGTAGAAGAAGGGACAGAGCAAGCCCTAGCTACAATTACTTCACAGCTCAAGAAGAACATTCTTGAAGATCCATTCTTAGAGCTGTAAGAAAGATAGGACTGTGTCATCTCAGTTCAGGAAGAGGCAGACTCAGATATATCTTCTCTGGAGTTATTCAACATCAACTACCAACCTTACTTTCTAGAGGATCTTAATTGATCTGAGTGTAGGGCTAAATTATAAAGGCTGAGGTAGGATCTTTCTGTAGATCTGAGCTGTAGGGCATTAGTTCCTGAGTTGTAGAATCCTCCTGTGGATCTGAGGTAGGGTATGTGTGCCTGAGCTATAGGAGAATTTCTCTCTGAGGTAGGATCTAGTGGCGGATCTAAGTGTAGGGATAACCTCCTAGCCTGAGTGTAGGACTTTGAGTTAAAGTATAAGATAGGGTTTGTGTGCTTATGTTATAGGATAATATTTCTCTGAGTGAATGGCCTTGGGCCGGAGTATAGGACTTGGAGGAGCCTGAGAAATCCTAAGGGATTTGTGTTGTAAGCTCTTGAAGCCGAGTTTGGAGAAGTTGGCTTTATCTAACAAACTGTTAGAAATGTGGGATGGATAGTGGATGTACTCAGACTCTGGGGAACCACTATAAACAGCTTGTGTGTTGATTCTGTGATCTTGAAAGCTAACCTAAACTAAAACATAACTCGCCAAATTAGAAGAAAGTTTCAAGAAGACAGAAAAACCTATTCACCCCCCCCCCTCTAGGTGTATAGCTACTCTTGAAACTAAAGACTTTCAGTATCTTTATGGACCCATCTAAGATAACTACGGTGTTGGATTGGAAGAGGCCTACAATGCCTAAGGAGATATGAAGCTTCTTAGGGTTTTCGGGTAATTATAGAAGATTTGTGCAAGTATTTTTTTAGTATTATCTACTCCTTTGATCAAGCTTACACAGAAGAGCACAACTTTTGTTTGGAGCGTTGCCTGTGAGGAAGCTTTTTAGGAGTTGAATAAGTGGTTGTGTTCTGCTCTAGTTTTTTCTTTGCCTACCGAGGGGGTGGAGTATTCCATTTATGTAGATGCTTCCAGAGTTGAGCTCAGTTGTATTTTGAGGCAATAAAGAAAAGTTATTGCATATGGTTCAAGACAATTGAAGGTTTATAAGTGGAATTATACTACGCATGACTTGGAATTTACTGCAGTTATTTATGCTTTGAATTTGTGGAGACATCTTTTGTATGGAGTGTCATGTAAGATCTTCACGGATCATAAGAGCTTGAAGTGTGCCTTCACTCAAAAGGAGCTAACTCTACGCCAGCAAAGATGGTTCGAGTATGTTGCGGACTATAGATATTCTTTATCATTCAGGAAAGGCTAATGTGGTGGTCGATGCCTTGAGCCGAAAGGTCGTGCTTGTCTTTAATATTTCTATGCAATCTCTGGTAGAGTTATTATTGATGAACATAACTATTGTGGGTAGCGCCTTGTCGAGTAGCTTAAAAATTGAAGAGCCTTCATAAATTAAACTTACAAGATTACATCAGAAGAATGATCCAGATTTGCAGCATATCCGGAGCAAAGCTAAAAAGGGAGAATTACTAGGTTTTTCCATTGATGATGTTGGTACCTATTGGGTACATTGACCACAATATCTGAGATTTGAAGAAGGTCATAAGTCAATAATATACACAAACCTGTATTTGATATATGTTTAAGTTCATATATACAGGGTGTCTATATTTATGTGATTAGATAGGTTAAGAGTGTTAGAAGTATGGCTTGAGAAAATTTAGCATGATTAAGGAAGTCGGGAAAATGACCAAGTCCAAATGTATTGAGTGACTACACATTACTCGATGCCTGAGGCCAAAAAGCGTTGACAGTTCAACCCTCAGCATCAGGCAGTATTTCTCTAAGTACAAAAGTGTCGAGTGAAGGACTTGCACTTGATGCTTTCTCAGCAAAAGTGTTTGAAGTCAAATTCATCGAGTGATGAACCTTCACTCGATGCCTCAGCATCAAGCAGAATATCGCTAAGTACAAATGTGTCAAGTGACGAACCTTCACTCAATGTCTCAGCATCAGACAGTATTTGGCTAAGTACAGAAGCGTCGAGTGAATGACTTGCACTCGACGCCTTCTAAATAAAAGTGTTTTAAGTAAAATGCGTCGAGTGATGAACCTTCACTCGATGCCTCAGCGCCACGCAGAATTTGCTTAAGTACAAAAGCTTCGAGTGAAGGTTGAGTGAAGGTCGAGTGAAGGCCCTTCACTCAACGCTTCTAGAGCTAACCGTCAAAGCTCAGATTCATCGAGTCTTATGGGATCACTCAATGCATGTACATAATCAGAATTATTCTAAGTCTATTGGCATCATGTCAAATCTGATGATGTCATCCTTAAATTAAAATTGACGTAGATCTCATGCTAAAAGACAAAAACCATTGTATTGATCGGGCAGTGATATTTGGAATAAAGCAACCATTAAAGCCGGTCATGCCGCTTACCAAAGGACAATATAGTCGTTGTGGATACGGTGTATAAATGCGAAGGGGGGTTATCTTTTACAAGAACTTTTGCCAATCTCTAAAATCATAATTCTCGCAAAAGTCGGCTAGCAGTGCTAAAGTATTTTTTGGGTATCTTCAAGCTTGCTATACAGAACAAAATCTTTCTCCAGCTTGAAGAAGAAGAAGAGCTCTGCAAAAGTTCAACACAATACAGGCTGAATTAAAACTGAAGAAGCATATTCCTATTATTGTGGAGAAGTAAGACTATCTGTTATACAGTCTAGGAAGAAGAAGACTCAGAAATTTATTTCTGGAGTCATATTACTTTAACATTTATTCTCTTGTAGGATCTCTTTGAGATCTGAGTTATAAGCCTATTTTGTAAAGACTGAGTTGTAGGACTATAAGCATTCTGAGAGGTAGGAATGTGAAGCACTCTGAGCTGTAGGATCCTGAGTAGGATCTAAGGAAGGGCTTGTGCCTAAGGTAGGATCTTTGTGAAGATCTGAGGTAGGAGATTGGTGATCTCTAAGGTAGGACTGTGAGCAGTCTGAGCAGTAGGAGTGGTGAGCACTCTGAGTTGTAAGATCTTGAGGGATCTGAGGTGTAAGATCAGTTTGATCTGAGTAAAGAAGGAGTTGGTAGATCTACCACACTACTAGATAGGTGGAGGGGGAAAGTGGATGTACCCTAGATAGGTTAACCAATATGAACTTTATGTGTTTTCTGCGATCTTGAAAGCTAACACATTAACATCAACACACAATAAGTATATAATTAAAAAAGAGTTGAAACTTCCAAAAGAAACCTATTCACCCCCTAGATGTTCATCTACCCTTATAAATACACTCAAGTGGTGTCAGAGGTAGATTGTTCAAAAAGAACTTAACAATCTGAACTAGATCTCCAAGGGTAGAAGAAGCATATCTTCAAGGCTTCTGGTGAGAACTGTAAGGAGTTGGATTCTATGAAATCTCCTTTATGCAAAAAAGAAAACTTTGGGATATGGAAGGAAACGGTGAGGTTGTTCATGGAAGACTCAGAGCCTAGAATATTCATCATAGTGGAAGAGGGGACCCTTTGTCCCTATGAAGGTCTATGCAATTGTTGACAACATCAGGGTTCCTAAAAAATACTCAGAGATGACCAAAGATGAGGTGGTACTGGCCACCATGGAAAAGAGGGCACAGAACATAATAGTTAGTGTCATAGATGATTCAACTTTTTAGAATCTGGTCCACTGCAAGACAGCTAAGGAAATGTAGGACTCACTAATAGTCTACAAGGAGGGGACAGAGGAAGTGAGGGATGACAGAAAATCCCTCCTCAACTAGTAGTACGAGGCCTTCAAGCATGACAAGAAGGATTTTATAGCAGACTACTCTGAGAAGTTCTTCAAGATAGTGAACAGTATGATCACCTATGGCAGACAGTTCTCTAATTTTGAGCTGAATGATAAATTCCTGAGATCTCTCAACAAAGAGTGGGACATAAAAATCATTATCATAAGGGAAGTAGGCAACTTGGCCAACACACGGCCTTAGAATTTGTTTGGCAAGTTGTTGTCTCATGAACTTCAGCTAAACTCCAAAAACGCTGAAGAAGATGATGTTAGGTCTCTCAACAAAGAAAAGTCTATGGCCTTCAAAGCTTAAGTCTCAAGAAGGATCAGGGAGAAAATACCTTCTCCACCAAGAAGAGCTGCTGAGTCAAACAGTTCTACACCCAGCACTTTTGGAGATGAGCTGTCTGATGGAGAACTAACATTGTTCTCCAAGTAGTTCAAGAAGATGCTAAGCAGAAGAAGGCAGTGGAAGAATAAGGGTTCTTCCAGCTCGAACTCAAGGAAGCCACAAGCTAACCTGGACAAGTCCAGAAAAGACCCCACTAGGGACAGGTATGACTCTAAACAGAAAAAATATTTTAAGACTAATGTGGTTTGCTACAGCTGCAACAGGTCAGGACATGTCATTGTTGACTGTCCTGTTAAAAGGAAAGAAAGTAGAAGGTCTAATGATAAGACTTATCATAAATACAAAAAGGTGGACAAGGGCTTCTTAGCTAAGAAGAAGTCAAGCTTGTTAGATAGTGATTTTGAGAGTTCATAATCTTAAGATGAAGAGGCCTACATTGGGATAATCTCCATAGAAGAGGATGTTGATCATCCTACAGCCAAAGTGGGCATAAGGGCACCACTGCCCTTTGTTGATAGTGACTATGAAGATGATGAAGAGTATAGCCTCATAGCCACTACTGAAGATAATCAGGACAATCATGATCCTGATATGGTAATCTCTCACCCAATATCTCTTCAGATTCTGACTATGATACTGGCCTAGATTCTGAGGCATCCTCTCATTTTGTGAGTAGGATGGGTTAGAACCTGAAGAGGATGTCAATCAATTGATTGAAAGTTATGGTGCACTCTTGTAAGCTCTGAAGAAGAGCAAAAACTTTGTCAAGAGGCAAGCTGAAGAGATTGCTTCTCTATAGCAAGCTAAGTCCTTGCAATTTGAGTTAGCCTCATTGCTAGCTCAGATGAGCAAAGAGATTAGTAAGCTGAAAACAATCCCAATCATCCAAGTGGGCACCATAAGTCATATGTGCAAGATCATTAAGGATCTTGAAGAGAAGCTCCTCAAGTAAAGGATGTTAATGGTTGAGTTTTAAAAGCCTAAGACAGTGTTGTCATTGATAAATTCTTTCATCTCTCAAAATAATAAAAGGGGATTGGGGTACATGTGGAATTCTATAGCTGCCCATTCCAAAGGGAAAGGTAAGACTCCAGTTGTGCCTCAAACCACATTTCAAAAGGAATTTTTCCCTTCTAATAGGTATGACTAGGACAGTATGTATGGTCACTAGAAGAATGAAAGTTCTTCTTGTAAGGGCAAATTGATCCTTGCAATGGGATAAGAAAGGGCATGAGGTTGAGTGCCTTGAAGGCTCTCCATGAAGAAATCTAAATGGCCCACCATGGACCATTTGTGTTTAGTGCTCATGCACCCACTCTCAAGAGCAAGGCAGTGGCCTCCACCCAAAGTCTTTCATCAAAGAATAAGGTTGTGCGCAAGACTTTAATTAAGGCTCACTTGGCTATTTCTGATGCCATCAACACCTTGTGAGCTCCAAAGCAGACATATGTTACTGTTAGTCAGAATAAACCAATAGAAATTACTAGCAGGCTAACCTTCAACTAAATTCTAGCTGAAAGAAATAGGAAGAGGGATGTTGTAATCTCCTCTGAATAGAAAAAGTCAGATGGATCACGCACATCTAAGGATGTTAAAAAGAGGAGATATAATATTCTTGAGTGTTGGTGTTGTGGCAAAGTGGGACACTTCGCCATTGACTGTTGTCACAACTCTAGTGTGCCTAGTGCAAACGGAAGCCTTCCTACCAAGGCTGCACCTGGGAGAAACATTCATGTTTATGCTAGCAAGAACTAAGGACACAAATTCTTTTGGGTACCTAAGGTAAACTAATTCTGTGATTACAGGTTAGTCTAAGTACACATCAGATGCCTATCTGGTAGTTGGACAGTGGATATTCCAGAAATATGACTGGAACAAAGGACTATCTGAAAGACTTCACTCCAATGAGGAATGGACTTAAAGTCATATTGGTGGTTCAGACAGAGGAGTGAATAAAGGCTATGGTATGATTTCCAATGACATAGTCTCTATAATAAAAATAGCTTATGTAGAAGGATTGCAACACAATCTAATTAATATAAGACAACTTTATGATCAAGGCTATGTTATTTATTTCACAAGGATAAGTGTTTGATCAAGAGGTCAAGTGACCAAGAGATCATTATGACAAGCACTATGAGTGAAAATATTTATTATCTTAATTTTTTATGCTTAGATTTAGATTCTTCAGTATGCCTAGTAGAAAATGAGAAAGACTCTTATTGTGTGCAATGGCACAAAAGGTTTTCTCACTTGAATTATAATGCTATCAGCAAGCTCTTTAGTAAAGAGTTGGTTAGAAATGGACCCAATTTGAAATGCAATAAAGAAAGCATTTGTTCTGCATGCCAAAAGGGCAAGCAGACAAAGGATTCCTTTAAAAGCATTGGGTCCAAGGATTCTGAGGTGTCTTTACCTCTTGCATATTGACTTATTTGGTCCTATTCCAATTCATAGTCTAGGTAGGAAAGTCTATACATTTGTGATTCTTGATGACAATTCTAGATTTGCCTGAGTGTTCTTCCTTAAGAAAAAGTCGGATACCTTTGACAACTTTGTGACTTTTATCAAGCAGATTCAGAATGATAAGGGATGCACTGTGGTCAAAATTAAAAGTGACCATGGTACAGAATTTCAGACTGAAAGCGTGACAGAATTATGTAAAGAACAAGGTTTCTTTCAAGAAATTTCTTCTCCAAGAGCACCTCAGCAAAATGGCATTGCTGAGAGGAAGAATTGAACTCTCATAGAGGCTGGGAGGACTTTGCTAAGTCACCCTTCTCTCCCAAAATACTTCTAGGTTGAGGCAATGAACATAGCCTGTCATGTCCAGAATAGGGCCTTTATCAGCAAGTATCATAATAAGACTCCCTATGAGCATATGAAATGCAGAAAACCAAATCTTTCCTATCTCAGAATCTTTGAAAGCAAGTGCTTTGTGCTGAATAATGGGAAGTCCTACCTAACAAAGTTTGCTGAAAAAACCTATTTGGGAATTTTTGTTGTGTATAGTAGCCACAACAAAGCCTATAAGATCTACAACTTAAAAAATTAGGTTGTAGAAGAGTCTATTAATATTGTGTTTGATGAAACTACATCTATTCACAATGAGCTGCCAAGCTCTTCTAGTGTTGTAGGTACAGATTTAAGGCTGGACAAACTGAGCATTGATGACACTCTTCCTGTTAAATGAGAGTATGATGATGGTGTGCTCATCCTAGAAGAAGGTCAAGCTGATTTAGGGGAAGAATATCAGGACACTGAAGATGGAGTTCAAGAAGCTGAAGAGAGGTTGCCAGTTTCCATCAGACACCTATGAGACCATCCTAGAAATCTGATCATTGGGGATGCAAACCAGTGCGTAACCATAAGAAGCAGAAATCACAACATTGCCATGTATTCAAGCTTTCTGTCTCAGATAGAACCCAATAAATTTGAAGAAGCCATCATACACCCATTCTGGAAAGTGGCTTTGCAAGAAGAGTTGAACCATTTCAAGAGGTATATTGTCTGAAAGCTGGTTCTCAGACCTTAAGGACATAACATTATTAGAACCAAATGGATATACAGGAACAAACTAGATGAGAATGGTGTTATAATCAAGAATAAAGTTAAACTGGTTGTTAAAGGATACATGCAAGAGGAAGGTATTAATTTTGATCAAATCTTTATAACAGTAGCTAGACTTGAAGTCATAAGGTTATTCCTTGCATATGCTGCCTATAAAGGATTTAAGGTCTACCAGATGGATGTTAAGTCAGCTTTCCTGAATGGTGATCTAAAAGAGGAGATCTATGTTGAACAGCCATCAGGTTTTATCAATCCTTCTTTCCCGCATTATCTATTTCATTTACGAAAGGCTTAGTATAGGTTGAAATGGGCCCCTAGGGCTTTTTATGAAACCATATCTAGCTTTCTCATCGACAAAAAATTCTCAAGGGGGAAGTAGATAAGACATTATTCCTAAGGAAAGTCAAGGGTAAGATTATCCTAGTCCAAATTTATGTTAATGACATAATTTTTGTTTCTACTGATGATGTTATATGCAAAAAGTTTGCTAAACTTATGCAATGACAATTTGAGATGAGTAGTATGGTTGAACTCAAGTATTTCTTGGGCCTCCAGGTTAAACAAACTGAGGATGGACTGTTCATTTCTCAGTCCAAGTTCACCAAGGAGTCAATCAAGAAATTTTGAATGGAGAGTGCCTACACCATGAAAACTCCTATGTGGTCAAGTATATCTATAGACAAGGATTATAATGGGAAACCAGTTGATGAAACCTTGTATAAGGGCATAATTGGCTCCCTCCTTTATTTGACTGCTAGTAGGCCAGACATTATATATACTACATGTGTTTATTCTAGGTACCCGGTCTGCCCTAAAAATCTCACTACACTACTCAAAGAGGATTCTGAGATATCTCAAGGGCATGCCTGATCTTGGTATTTGGTACCCTAGGGAAGTAAAGACATTCACAAACCAGAAAAGATATATCTGACAGAAAAATTAAAACATGCAGTAGATATTTACAACGTAGCTTTGTGACAGTAAATAAATAAGAGTTTAAACAAACAGAAACTAAACAGAATATACTCATTTCTTTTTCTTCAGTTTTCCCTTTTGCTTGTCCTCTTTTTCTTTGTCAGCAGGCTGTGTAAACTTGATTTCTCTGTTGGGAATAGCTGCTTGCTTCTTGGACATTGTCATATCAGCAGCTCCAATAATATTCAGAGATGTAGCTCTAGGCACAACAGCTTTTAGATGTAGATTCATATAAGCATCAACATTAAAAAATTTGTTAGCTTTCTCATACCCTTTCAATTCTTCTTTTTTGTATTTGGACATTGTAGAATACTGTGAAGGATCTTTTCCTTCAACTTTAGCTTTGTTTATCATTGAAAGTCAACCAGGTTCCTAGAACCTAGCCATTCTAGCAGTTGTCTCTGTCTCTGGATCCACAATGGGAATGGGAGGAGGCTCTGGCCTTTTAGGACTGTCAGCTTTTACTGGTTCAGGAGCTTGTTGTTGATGTTGCTGATGATGATGTTGTTGTTGTTGTTATTGTTGTCTGCTGGAAGAGTACCTTTGTTGGCTGCTTCCTTGATATGATGACGATCTACCATGTTGTCTATTGTATATTTGAGTATATGAGGTAAATCTCTGAGAAGTGCTACCTAAAGCACCAGCAGCAGGTGGAGGAGGAGGAGGAGGAGGTCCTTTTCCAGTGCCTCTGAGGAGGAGGAGAATATCTCCTGCTTTTCTTCTTTGCTTTCTGCTCATTCTTTGATAGCCACATCCAGGCTGGCATCCTAGGGTAATGAGTAATTTTTTGAAGGATATAATAAGGAGTATCATGTGTTGGATTTGGCTTGGGAGCAGCAATTGAAGGAGCTTTTCTTTTCTTTAAGACTTTCTTCTTGGCAGAAGGGCTATCATCAGAATCATCATTATCATCATCATCGTTTTCAGAGGATGATCCCTGAATATTATCATACAAGTCATCCAGAGCTTTTAGAAGATCTGTAGAAATATGCTTTTCAGTCTGAGACTGTACTGGAGGTTTTGGAGCTGGAGCAACTGTTTGAGATACTGGATCCTGAGGCTGTTCAGCAACTGATAAGTTTTCTGCTTCTATATCTGCCATTATTATCTCATTCAAATCTGGAATAGGACTGTCATCCATCTTATAGGTGGGAGCAGAGACAACCTCTGGAGTAGAAATATCTTTTGGAGCTGAAATTGTATGAATTTCTGTAACTACAAAATTATCCTTAAGTTGCTTGGCAACTATGGGACTTATTGGGGTTGTATAGGGTACAATATCTAATGAGAGCTTTAGGCAGACAAATGGAAGAGAGCTTAAATAAACTGTATCAAAAGAATTTAATAAATTGAACAAATCAACTGTGGGATGGACAATGCAATCACCAACAGTTATTTTTTTATGTATCCTCTATAGTTGTATCTGTATCTGTATCCATGTAAATATTTGTATCAATGTCTTCTGCTGTTGCTACTGAAATTGGAGTTGCTTCTTCATTGAGCATCTCCCCGTGCCTGATTTCAGTTGTAGCTGGAATCAGGCCCCTAGTAGAAGAAGTAGGGATAGATGAAGCAGCAAAGAGAGCAGCAAGAGAAGAAATAGAATTAGCAAGAGGTATAATGGCCTCTGCTATAAGAGTCCTAATGTAACACCCCCACTCATCACGTGGTATATAACGGTGGGTCCGGCCGGGGACCCAAGCCATATGTCATAGACAAGCGGCGGAATTACTTGTGGAAATCAAAATCTACTCGCATCCTAACTCAATACATTCTAGCGCAGCATTTTAAGTTACCATGAACTCAACTCAAAGAATGTCCACTACTATATAAACTCCACATTTATATATCCAAACTAGGAATGTATACAACTCACACACACTAGCCTTAAGGCCTTACAGGTTTCTCTTTACACAAATACATTTTCGTACATCGGCATGTAGACCGGCCACACATGAAATCCAACCACAATTCGCACGGCCTTCGAGGGCCTTTAGCAGTAGTCCATCCATTCCGCTCATTTCATTTCAAGCAGCAGCACCTACAATTCACTATCCAATCCAAAGCGGAAAACAAAGTAACGGTCACCATTAGTTGACCCATTATAACGACCCTACCCCTTACCCGGGGCAGTGGTTCCTTCCCTGTATGCCTTGCCACACTCATATGAATCAACACTACCAATCACAATCAGATCACAAATGTTGGTATACACCAGATGCTCCGTGCACTCAGGGCACCTTTTGGTGTACCGGGTATTCCAGTCGTACGCCGCCGATCAAAGGTTCTTCACTTGTTTGTTGGGCGGTTCAATCCTAGTCCACCAATCTTACTATTGGCGACATCCCGTCCATACCACTCAGAGGTACTACCTCACAGCATCCACAAACAACTAGAGCATATCGACCCACACCATGTGGTGCAGCCAGGTCTATCGAGGCTCCCCTGGCATTGCCACCCATCGACCCCTCACATATATCCGATCGACCCACACTATGTGGTGTAGCAAGTAGGGTCCACCTCGCTTCTTCCCAAACCTTGCCACCCATCGATCCTCACTAATATAGATCAACTCACACCATGTGGTGTAACATGTTAGGTTCATCTCACGTTTCCCCCAGCCATGCTACTCATTGATCTCTCACCACAACCAGGAGATTATTCAAAGCCTCCATACATTTATTCATCAATATCCATACAATCACACAACCATACCATAAAACATAAACTTTTCATTAATCAAATCCACTGAGTCTTCTCTGGTTTACCCATGATCATCACCAATCCAGACTACCTGTCCAGATGGGCTTCACACAGCATGCCTATGCCGTACTCCACACTTTTGGCTCTAGATGCAAACTCAACCACTGAATTGCTTACGAAATCCACCTCTTGGTGGAGGATCCCACACACATGCATAAAGAAAGGACTTCGATGTCCAAGAAGAAGATTGTTAGCCTTGAAGATCGCTTCGGCGCCATGAAGTAGCTGGATGGAAATCACCGCCTCGGCTTTACCTTCATGAATCCGTTCTCGGATCTTCAATCCGCACTCCGCAGCTCCTCCAGCAGCTAGCTTTCCTTTCCCCTTTCCATGCCTTGGCCTTTCCCTTTCTCTTTCTCTCTCTTGGAATGAGAAGAGGAAGAAGGAGATGAGAATGAAGGGATTTATCCCATTCTTGGCCTTTTTATCCATGGGAAAGAAGCCTGGACCATTAGATCCAGAACAGGGAAATGAACGACCAGAAAATTCGGTCAAAATCACTTTTCGGGCCTGACACGCCCTATGACACACCAGTGTCACAGGCCGTGTACCCCTTGTGCCACTCGACAATCGTCGAGCACAGTTCATCGACTAGAGGGGACACGCCCGTGTTGGATGGTACACGCCCGTGTATGGTACACGCCCGTGTTGGATGGTACGCCCGTGTGCACGGTTGTTCCCTCTGTCGACACTTTGTCGACCACTTTTGTCGACCAAAGACTCGAGTGTCGACACAAGGTAGGACATGCCCTAGGTCACGCCCTCTGTCACGCTCGTGTCCAGGGCGTGACCACCCGAAAACTTCGTCGATCGAATTTCATCGACCACGAGCCCAACTACTCAACCCGAGCGGGACATGCCCTGGGACACGCCCGTGTCCCAGGCCGTGTCACCCAATATTTTCTCATTCTCAAATTTGGGTTGTTACACCTAATCACTGGAGTGATGTGCTACAGGATGGTGGACAGGGAAGGGGAAACTGTATCCAGAAACTCAGGTGGAGTTTGAGTGGATACAGAGAGATGAGCAGAAGGAGCGACATCTGGGATAATGTCATCCTGAGTAGATGATGCGGCAGAGGATGGAGTTGGACTGGAAATATCATGGAAAGGAGAGGTGTGTGTAGATGGTAAGGATGTGATCAGATTGAAGGTGGGGGATGAGAAGAATGTTTCAGTGTTGATGTCTTGGAGGTGGGATGGTAGAGGAGATTGAGGAGGTGTGAGATGTTATGGAGAGTGAGTAGGTGTTGACAGATGTGTTGATGAAGGAATGGAAGAGCTGGTGGTTGCAGAGGAGGAGCTAAAGATGGCTGGGGAGATGGAGGAGTTATTGTTGGAATAGATATGGTGGAAGAGGGAGGTGGAAGAGGAACTTCTTCAGCATTAGGGTGGGGAGTGGCTGTTTCAGCCCTTGTGCCCTCAGAAGGTCTGGAGGAGGAGGAAGCCTTGGAAGGCTTTGTGATTCTCCTCTCCCATCTGCCAAACAGGGCAGAGGTTAGCCTTTTGCAGGCATTGATGAACACTATTGTGGAAACAAGATGTTCAGAAGACAATTCCTGCAGAAAAATCCCCAGAACTCCAAAGCAGACATCTTTCTTGTTATTCTTCTTTTTAATCAGATCAAATAATAACTTTCCCCAGTTTATTCCTTTCTTATCAACGAAGGCACCCATCACCAAGAACTGGTGCCTGGTGATGTAGTCATGTGCTGTGTGTTTGCCCAACAACACCTTCTCGACTACATCTGCTAAGAACTTGTATTCAACAGACAAGTTCTTCTTCAGCAGCTTATTAGGGTTATCTCCAAAATGACTCATTTTAATCAACATATTGTTATATTTCTCAGAGTCCATTTCAATGTCTTCATTACCATTTTGTTGACCGAAAATGCCAGTTAGTATAGTAGGGGAAAGGGAAACTTGATTACCAGAAATAGTTCCCGTCATAGTATCTTCTGTTGTTGAGGATGTAAAGACCCATTCTTTGATTTTTGTTATTGCAATATTGATTCTAAGTGTCATGAACTGCTTCAGATGTTGATCTTCAAATAACTTCAGAATTTTTACAAAAATTGCGTCGGAATGCTGGAATGAGTCGAAATCAATATTGAAGCCCATATTAAATTTCATTGTGGAAAGAGCGCTCGCTGGAATCGCCATGAGTGCACCTGCAAGAGAGAAACAAAGATCAAGTGCAAAGGAAATGAAAGCATGGGACGGAGTTTGAAGAAAACCTAGTTATGAGGTTTCCAGAATATGAACCGGCAGACTCCGTTCGACGAAAAAAGAAAAGATCTTCGATCTGAGTTCGACAAAGTATTTTAATAGAAAATGAGTTCGTCGATCTTGGTCTGAAGAAGACGAATAAAACGTCGATCTCAGTTTGAAGAAAAATTCACTGAAGCAGGGATCGTCGATCTCCATTCGACGAAAACTGTTTTACTAAGAAGTGATCGTCGAACTCCGTTCGACGAACGCTTCACGAGGAGTTCACAGATCATGGATCTTCGTTCGACTAACTGTCAACAAATCGTCGACCACAGACAAAATTTAAATTAACTCATCTTCATTGATCATTCCCAACTGATTTAAGAAAAACATATGTTTCTTCTCTCATCCAATGGCTTGGTGAAGATGTCTGCCCTTTGTAAATCAGTGGAAATAAAGACAAGATTAATTTTCTTTTTGTCTACACAATCTCTAATGAAATGATGTCTTATTTCTATATGTTTGGTCCTACTATGATGCACTGGATTTTGTGTTATGGATATGACATTGGTATTATCACAATATATAGTTGAATTATTTAAGTTGTATCCATAATCCAGTAGTTAGTTTTGTATCCACAAAACTTGTGAGCAGCGGCTGCCAGCAGCTATGTATTCTGCTTCTGTAGTTGATGTGGACACAGAGGTTTGCTTTTTATAGAACCAGGACACTAGCCTATCACCAATGAACTGGCATGTTCCTGTGGTGCTTTTTCTGTCCACTCTACATCCAGCATACTCAGCATTTAAGTCAATTTTGACTCTGATGAATATAGAAGTCCTAGATTTTGGCAACCCTTTATATATCTCAAAATCCTTTTTAGCAAAATATAGTGAGATTCTTTAGAGTTCACTTGGAACCTAGCACAAATGCATATAACAAACATAATGTCTGGACTACTTGCTGTAAGATATAATAGGGACCCAACAATGGCCCTATACAACTTCTGATTAACAGATTTTCCATGCTCATCAGAATCTATCACAACATTTGCAGCCATGGGTGTCTTTATAGCTGAAGCATCACACATCCCAAATCTTTTAATAAGCTCCTTAGTATATTTAGATTGGGAGATGAAGATATCATCAGATGATTATTTCACTTAGAGACCAGGGAAATATGAAAGTTCACTCATGCTACTCATCTCAAACTTTGAATGCATAAGGTTAGAGAATCTTTTGCATAGTTTGGCATCAGTTGAGCCAAAGATAATATCATCTACATAAATTTATACTAATAAGATTTTATCTTTATGATGCTTAATAAAAAGAGTCCTATCTATAATGCCTATAGAAAACTTATGATCTAATAGGAAGCTAGCTAAGGTCTCATACCAAGCTCTTAGAGCTTGCTTTAAACCATAGAGAGCTTTATGCAATCTAAAGACATGAGAGGGATAGGTTGGAGAGATAAAAACTGGTGGTTGCTCCATCTATACTTCTTCTTTGAGTTTTCCATTTAGAAAATCACTTTTAACATCCATTTGATAGACTTTGAACTTTTTGAATGCAGCATATGCAAGGAAGATTCTTATAGCCTCAAGTCTTGCAATAGGAGCAAATGTCTGATCATAATCAATGTCTTCCTCTTGCCTATAGCCTTGAGCCACTAGCCTTACCTTATTCCTCATAATGTTGCCTTTTGCATCCAATATATTTATGAATACCCATTTGGTTCTAATGACTGGGTAGTCTTTGAGTCTAGGAACCAATTCTCAAACTCTATATCTCTCAAATTGATTAAGCTCCTCTTGCATTTTAATGATCCAGTGGGGATCTTGCTCTGCATCTTTAATGGATTGGGGCTCATGTTGAGAGAGGAAACAAGCAAACATCAAGTCAAGGTTGAGTTGATGCCTTGTTTGCACACCAGCTGAAATGTCTCCAATCACTTGAGATCTAGGGTGATCTCTAAGTGTGATAAAATTAGTGGGAGGAGCTGGTTGGGCAACAACTTCAGGAATAAATTCCTCTTGTGGAATTTCATTAGCGGTTGGAAAGGGTTCAGTCGCCTCTATACTTTCTTCTTCTCTTTCTTCTTCAACTTGTGGAGAGGGTTGTATTGGAACCCTCTGGGTGAGGCATAAATCATCCACTCTCTCACACAAGTGAGGTACCTGCAATGTGTTATTGTAGAAATTTTATTCTTCTTATAAGATATGTTAGCTTCATCAAAAGTCACATGAATAGATTCCTCAATTTTTAGAGTAGATTATTAAACACCCTATAAGCTTTGCTAACTTGGGAATATCCTAGAAAAAATTTCCTCTGCAGCCTTAGCTTCAAACTTTCTAATATATTTCTTGTCATTGTTATGAATATAGCATATGCACAACCAAATATTTTAAAATATGTGATTTTAGGTTTTCTTCCCTTTAAGCAATTCATAGGGAATCTTGTTCTTAAGTTTATGTATTAAACTTTTGTTCAGTACATAGTTTTTTTATGCTCACAAACCTCTGCCCAAAAGATAGGGGCATGTAAGCATCTGCAAGTAATGTGCCTGCAGCTTCAATTAGGGTTCTATTTTTTCCTTTCAGCTACCCCATTTTGGTGAGGAGTCCTAGGAGCTGAGAAGCAATGTCTGATACCTTCCTTCTCACATAATTCATGCATAAGAAGAGACTCAAACTCATTACCATGATCACTTCTGATCAATGCAACTTGAGTAGAGTACTCAATCTGTATGGTCTTGAGAAAATCTGTAAGAACCTTGAATGTGTCTGACTTAGATCTCAGAAAAAACACCCAAGTGAATCTTGAGAAGTCATCTATAATAACTAGAGTATAAGATTTCCCTCCTAGACTTTGTACTGCTATAGGGACAAAAAGGTTCATGTGTAGCAAGTATAAGATCTTAGGTGAATCACTCTTATTAACTGATTTAAAGCTATATTTTGTTTTCTTGCCTAATTGACAAGCCCTGCTGATGATTGCTTTGCTAACAACTAATAACTCAATGCGATTTCATTCTACATTCTAGTATAACTATGTAGATTGGCATAAGCTAGATTGAATTAACATTTAGGCAAGTGCACCTATCAATCATAGTATAGGAGAAATCTACATCTCATGTCGTATTCCACTGGGCCCTTTCAAGTATTCTTACTCATCCTCACTCTATGATCGTACCTATAAGTAAAAGTGATATCTAAACTACATTAACCTAACTATGACCATTTGGATGATTCAGCATTAGAAAAGTAAAAATGATAAAAGGCATGAAGCTTTTAAGCGATTACCTGAACGAACTCATTTATTAGTTCAATTCTAAGTGATCATGAAAAATGAAAAGACTATTAAATTCGTGTAATGTAAAGGTTTAAATGTTCATCAAATTCTCTCTCTCGGAGCAATTCCAAATCTAAACCTAAGATATTAAATTTTCTCTCGAACAATTTACAACACTCAAGTTCGCATTAAGTAAAGTACCCTTATTACTACATAAATTTCATGAATTTTATCTCTAAATTACAATGAATCCTTTTACTCGTGTTCTAATTTTTCAAACAACATGTCTCTCGATCATAAAGTTTGATTCACAAAGAGAGTTTAACACACCACAATATGAAATATATAAATATCATTACAAAGAACCAATTTCTCAATCTAGCAATTTGCAAATTATGCAAAGCAAAGAAGCAATTCATAATGAAGATTAAACTCTTTGTTTGCAAGCCTAAACACGAATAAAATATCACAAATTTAACATAAACAAAGCGATACATGATTACTAGAATTTTCAAACTATAAATTCATGCAAAATTAAAAGATAATTGAAGATGAATCACCAAGAGAAAAGCGAGATTGAAAGGAATTAATGAATAGATAAAATACATAAACAAATACCCTTCAATCCTCCTTCTCTTGGATGCTCCACTTCGGCCTTCAGCAGTTCTCCAATCCAGAATGATCCAAAAGTTCTCCACACATTTTTCTACAGGAAATATATAGTCCCTTTGCAAACAGGTCGAACAAGGGGTTCCAACACGGCCGTGTGTCAGGCAGTGTGGATGGTTCCTAGGCGGGGTTCCCCCACGAGCAGGCATGTCTGTAGTGTCCCGTGTCAGATGACATGGGTATGGACACGGCCGTGTGTTAGGCCGTGTTCTTCAGACACAGGTTGGTCGGTAGTCGTGTTCGAATATACACGGTAGGCACACGGGCTTGTGCCATACCCGTGTGAGACTCTGTCTCCTGCGTCCAATTTCTTCAGCTACAGGGTGCATAGAACACGGGGTAGCCACACGGCCGTGTGTCTGGCCATGTGCGCCAAATTTTTTGTCCTGTCATCAGCCATGTTGACTCCGTGAACTCCTCTATTGCTTCAAGGACTTTTAGGTCCATTGGTTGGGCATACCTGCAATAGAAAAATGAAAGAATCAGTAAATATTTTATTACAGGAATGCCAAAGACTTCTAAATGCGCTCTTCTATCTATGATACGACAATTTCTTTACTATTATCGTGAAATCACCACAAAAAGGGGTAGGAAATAGTAGACATGATTACAATTATGATAGTAGAAAGCCTATCATAATCAACCTCATCAAATACCCCCAGACTTAGATGTTTGCTTGTCCCTAAGCAAACTAATTCAAAAATTCGGGTTACTAATAAATAATTTTGCCTCCGCACACTGGTTGCTATGAAGTTCAGGAGAACTTGATGATGTAATCGTATAGGAAATAGTTTAGCAGACTTTTCTAAATATATATTTATCTTAAAATTCCTATAATATATCTTTTAACTATCCTCCACTCTTTCTTAGAAATAAAAGTATATAGCCACTAAAACAAATGTGAGGAGAAAATAACAATCTCAATAAGATACGTATTAGTATTTCAAAACTTATAAGTACTCATATTGATAATCATGAGCTTACCCTTTTACACCATCAACAACAGCACTAGTTAGAATTAGTAAGGTCGGATCCTTAGGACTTGTATTATGGTGTAGCCTTTTTGGCTTAGGATAGAAGATTAAAGTGTAGGTAATCAAAGATAAGTTTGATGAATTTTTTTTTCACACCTAAATCTTGATTGAGCCTTATTTTTGAATATACCTTAACATACTTCAATTTTATATAAACACCCCCAGACTTTGCAATTTGTATATTTCCCACATTTTGAAGGGCACTCTATTATATATATATATATATAATATATTATATATATATATATATATATATAATATATATATATAATATATATATATATATATTCTTAACCAAGGGACCATAGTAGGGATCATTCCAAGTGGGTGCAAGTAAACACGCACTCAGAGGCCAATATCCTATGTCTTTTTTTTAAAGGATTCAAAGTAGGGATCATTCCAAGTGGATGCAAGTATACACGCACTCAGGCCACATATCACAATGAACAAATCATTCCAAGAAGGCATCAATGATAGGTGTGCTAATAGGTAAGGATTTGGCCTTGTGAATTTTAGTGGTAGAGCATCAAAAGGATGGGGATTAGGTTCAAATTGGGTGTGCAAGCGTATCATGTTAAAGGTTTTGGGTTAACAAGGCTCAAGCTATCCAATAGGAGGCCTAAGTCATTTCCGCCCTTACTAATTAACCTATGTAATGTTTTGAGGAATGCTAGAGGGTAAGTCCTAGACATCAATAGAGAGTATTTTTTTCGTTAAACCCCTAATACCAAATTATAAAAATGTTACACTCATAGCGACTCACTTTATTATAGATAACTATATTTTCTAAAATAGAGTGTTGGATAGTTACTAATATAAAGAGTAATCTTAAAAATTAAATTATATAGAGAAAATTAAGCTAATGAATTTCTATGCTTAATTACGCAATCACCAAAGTTGAACACTCTATGAGTCTACATCAATTCATTTTAATCAGCGTGCGAAGTTTAATTAGATAGTTTTAATCCAAACTGAATGAATAATGAGAGCTTAAAGGATCAAACAAAAATTTGAAGGGGGGTATAACAAACTTGAGTGTTATGATAGCAAAATTAGTATCAATTGTAACCATGTCCCTATTAACAATTAAAATGGAAGAACATTCAACTTCCCAGACTAGAAATGGTGTGCTCATTCTCAATGCATAAGTGGATGATGGACAATGGTTACAATAAGAAAGAAAATTGCTATCATAAAAGAGATCACAGTAATGAGATAGGAGCTGAAATGAAATGTACTGATATGATAGCTAAAAGAACTAAATATACGATATAAGAAATTACAGATACAATACAAAAGATTAACACTACATAGATACACATCAGAAGTATGAGGGTGGGCTCTAGAAGGGTGGAACGCGGGCTCGGAGATTGCGTAATAAGGATAACGATCATTAGGTCGTACTTTCTCTATATGAATTTACT